>WURT03028707.1:0-15403 GCA_009936505.3 Holothuria glaberrima | reverse complement strand
CACAACTGGAAAAAGGCCGTGGCCGGCTCGACTTGAACCAATTGGTTGGAAACTGGGCCGTTAAACCTCATCTAACAAATCTAACAAATCAAAATGCATGTAAAGTTAGATGTAGAGGAAAAGTACAAGTGACGTACTTTACTTTTTTTTACATCGTAATGTAATTAATTATTAAAACTGTGATATTTGTTGTAACTACTACAAGGGTCCATACGACACGAAATCGACCAAATTTAGCAGATTAGTGTGCATGGTGTAAGCCAATTCAGAAATAATTGGGTGTGCGTGATCTAACGGTGGAGTTCACGTGTCACTTTTCTTATTTGGGATCCGGTGACTCATTTGCTTTTGGGCAATGCCTATAAATCCTACCCAGGACCTTTCGGTAACCCTTGGGCGCCTCTTGTCCAAAGTGCTGAAAAATTTTAATTTTAAGCAATACGCCGTTCATGCATACGAATTGAATAGTAAGGTGTTAAAGACTCTTTAGTGATGAGTGCATTATGGCTTATTTTAGCCTAACAACAATTTTAAGGAGAAAAATGATTGGAGAATTCGCAGTATACCGTGTAAGAAAGGCCTGAAATTACACAAAAGCTTAGTTTAGAATAATTCTGCACACCTGGTATCGTACGTATGTCAGGTCAATAACGTTATTGCTTCAAAGAACAAAGTACGTTTCAGAAAGAGCTTGTCTCGCGTTAGATTCGAATTTTGAGAAAGACAAACAACGGTACTTTGAAAGTACCAAATGTCGGTAACAATAACTTTGGAGTAGAAAACAGTCTTTCTATTAAAAGGAAGAAATTTTACCCATCTGAAGAAAAACTCAAAAGCACTTGAAACGAAGTAACGAACAATCATTTGGGAGGAATATGCAGTAATGCATTTATAGATTGGTATCAGAAAGAATTAATACACTCTAAAACATCCTGGTGAAATTTAACCAGGATACGGGTCACTACTTTTCCATACATTTCCTGGTTAAAGTTACAAGGAGGTATGGAAAACTATTGACCCCTATCCTGGTTAAATTTAACCAGGATGTTTTTAGAGTGTAACACTTGTTGAGTAGTAACTGCGAAACGATTGGAAACTAAAGAGGTCATTGTGCGATATATGATTGACATTATGCTTTTAAACGGAAGAAATGGATATTTTGTCGTTCTTTCCATGTATTTATTCTTCCACATTCTGTGTATTGGAATATTTTTTAATGGTCAGGAAATATCATTTCACGTACAAGAAGATGATCTAGTATTTGAAGGAGATAGTTTCCTTCTGGTGTGTGCATCTTCGTCAGACGAACTATCTAAAGTAAATGTGACTATAGACAGTAAAAAGCATATGACGTTTGCTTTATCAAGTAAGAGAAACGATACTTATATAAAAAGCTTGCTTTTCACTCTTTCTTTTTCTAGGAATGACACATTTGTCTGCACTGTGGAAAATTTTCTGCACGTGGACACAAGAACAATCTTCTTTGTGGCCGTACCCAGAATATTTCCATATTGTGCTTCAAATAGCAGTAATGAAGTCATCGAGGGAGATTATATTTTGTTACCTTGCTACGCTGTGTGACGATGTATTGGCGCTGGATGTCAAACGGGTGGCAAATATTTCAAACATAGTTCAAAATAATGAAACACTCTTAACCAACAAAAACAAGAAGGAAGGTGTTATACGACTATTTCAGAATGAGACTGGCAACATATACACATGTGTGGATACCTTGAGTGATAGCAATATATCAGCATGTTCGGTCGGTCCTGTAAACGTGTATAAAAGTATCTTGCTCACCATACAACCAAATGTTAGCGACTCGATTAGGGTATATCCAGGACAAAGTTACGAATTAAGATGTTCGTCAATATCATTGTCAGACATCACTTGGAAAGTGTCAAATACCTGAAAATGTGGGTATCATCGTAATAGGACCTTCAGTCGGTAAAATAATGGTTCAAACGAATAATACAGAAACAGTCTCTGTAAGGCTGACTTGTACGAGCAAAATATCTAACAACCATGGAGACACACGACCTCTTGACGTCGGTACAGCACCTTTATAACAATATGCGATATCTTAATTGTTGACGAAAATTTTTGCCACAAAAATTGTCAAAGTGGAGGCTAAAAGCGATTAAATGTCGTTTCTTTCAAACCTAACACTGTGAACTATTCGTGATAAAATAGATTACAATATATCTACTAGTGTAAAGTATGGGATAGATTAACGATAATAAACATTTCATTTCTGCGCTACACAGAGAAATTTTGAATGGTTTTTACATTGTTTTTGTAACCATACTTGTGAAACAAACAGAGTGGTAAATTTTTGTGCGAAAGTCTTTACAGAATACTACCGTGGTATACACAGAAAAATTTGTTAATCTGTAAAATTAATTTCTCCGTTGAGTTTCAATCACTCTTCTTGTGCAGAAGTAATCATTGCTATGTAACGACTGAGTCATGTAAAATCCGTCCAGTTTTTCATAACATCAGAAAACCTGTTCGCTTTATTCCATTGTTTTCTACTTCAAATATCATCATCTAAGTTTTTCGCTTTTTGGAGAATGAAGACAACTGTGATGTCGTCGGTAATGCAGATGTAAAGTTTCTTCCAAGTCTCTACTCCCTACAGTTTTGTAGATCATTTTATCACGAGTGGCGATCAAACTGTAAAGTGTAAGTTAATTAAATGAAGTTTTACGGTTCATTTTCTATTCAATTGGTTTAAGTCGGGCCTTTTTTCAGTTGTAAAGTGTAAGGGACGAGATAACCCCATTTTTTCTAACGGATGGCATACTTTAGTACATCAAACTTGATTAGGTTTGCTGTCTATTGTGAGCATGAGATGAAGTTTCCATCACTTTAGCACAGCTAGCCTACTCTTACTCACCATTTTCCATCATGGATTACCTATATGAATTGAAAATTGCTTTTTAGTAAAAAAGACAGACAGATAAACAGATGGACAAGCAGAATATGTGTAGTGCGACTTTGGCTATATTCTCAAGAACACTACGTACAGCTATTTGGGATGGGCTTCCAAATTAACTCACATACATTGCTATACACTTCGAAAAATAAAGAAAGTGTAAATGTTATGGCTTCAGCAACGACATGTAACTGCTGGCAGGCTGGTGTCATTTGTAATCGTAAGTTTCTGTAAACTTTGTTAATTTGAAAGATGTTGCGTTATTTTCCCTTCAGATTTTTTGGATATTCAAGTCCGCATTGAAGTCTGCATTTAAATCATTCCAGAAAAACATGTAAATACAATGAAATTGAAAGAAATATTAAAAAATGTTAGGTAAGAGAATGAATATATTAATGTATGTGCACGGAAGAGAACACTGTTTTAAAAAAATTTCCTTTTATTTAAGACTGAAACTGTCTCGGTAAATCTTACGTATTAATTTAGATGTTCCATCAATTTGAAAGTCACAAAAATTCGTCTAACCAGAGATGCATAATTTCAATACAAGTAGCTTAATTGATGAATTCGTGGAGTAAGAGCAGGTGATTAGAACTACTCAACTTTTTCCTTTCCGGATGTATTATTTTCTGTACACAAGGAGGTAGTGAAGTTTTTCAAAATGGCTAGGGAAAAGGGCTCACGCTGTTTGCTTAGAATGTAATGCTTTGTACAGTATTCTTTAATTCATTATAACAGAATGGTATCAACAACATTATTAATTTCGAATTTTAAACAGCAAGATTTTGATAATGGCATATGTTCCTTCTAAAGTTGTTATGAACCGTGCCTTCAGGCAATGCGCCTTTAAACTTGAAAACCTTTTAGATGAAAAGAGAGGTAGAACGTAAAAGTAAATCGAAAAGAGAAAATTCCAGTCAAAAAAGGTATTTGGTGTCGGGTTTTAACAGGTACCTGACAAAACCAGTGAAAACCAGGAGAAAATTCCAGTCAACAAAGAGATGTTTGGTGTCGGGTCTTAACAGGTCCTGACAAAACCAGTTGACAGCAGTCAAAATCCATCAAAACCAGACACACCACTTACCGGTAGACTGGAATTTTCAGCTGATAGATAGGTTAGTTCAGAAGTTAGCTGCAGTTTGTCAACATTCACTTGAATTTAAATTTTATGTCAAGTTATGATTAAAATGAAGTTTGAAGTCGATAAAAATAAACAGGAATAATGTGGTTGCATTTTGCTCATAGCGCGTTCATGCACTCATGTGCTAGGCTAGAAATTTACCGTATATGCCAAATCTTTACAACATTATCTTTTTTCTTTCATGTAGCTGCTTGGTTTGCCCTTTACTACCACCATAGAGGCATTAGATTGATATACCTAACCAGGTACAAGAAGAGTTAGTTAGATAGATGAGGTTTTACAGCTCAATTTCTAACCAATTGGTTTAAGTCGGGCCGGCCACGGTCTTTTTTTCCAGTTGTGGCTCAATGGCTTATTTTCCCTACTCCATTGCTTATGATGAGCACCAAGCACAATGGCAGTAGGTTCCATTTTTAAAGTCTTTGGTATGACCCGGCCAGGATTCGAACTCCCAACCTTCCGGCTGCAAATCGGATGCTCTAACCACTTGACCATGCCAGTTGTCCGTTGTTGTATAGAGCATAAAGCGTGTGTGTGAATAGCTCCTCTCTTTAGTATTCTTACCCACAAAATCAAAGAAGACCTTGAGGTATTCCGAAAATGCTCCTTTATTATACAATAGTTCAAGTATTCAGTGGTTAAAAAACAATAAAGCCTTTTTCTCCAGTGGCGTAGCCAGGATTATTTAAGTAGGGAGCGCTGGGGGGGGGGGTTGACCATTTCATGGGAGGGCGCCTTGTTACTAGCGTACCAAAACTTTTAACTAAAAAGGCCTCCTAGATCACCGGAAATGACACTTCTCAGGCCTTGCAAGTTGCTCTAAAGTTTTCTAAACATGTTTAGTGAGATGTATTGTGAGAACTCATGTCTTGAAATGGTCATGGAATAGTTTATTGAAATAAAAAAAACAGTCTGGTAAATTACTTTGAAAACTTGTAACTCTTTTGTAAGTTTGACTCCAGCATTGACACTTTCCGTCAAATCTGCACAGTGACGTCGCGCAGAGGTTGGTGATAGGGGACACTATAGAAGATGATGCTGGAAGTCCTCCCCAGATACACCCAGAAAGCCGATGTAAAATGTGCATAAATGTGAATATTCGCATCGGGAGTAGTTTGAACCGGGAGCGAATCCTTGCTTTGTCACCTTGTGCAGGTGATCTTCCAGGGGAGGGGTCTAAGGGGAGTGATGTCCCCCTCCCCTTTGGGAAAATTTTGTTCGTTCAAGATGGCTTAGACGCAAAATGGTGCTATCTGATAAATTTTAGAACCGATCATATACTGGAAAACTTTTGCAATTACTTGAATTTTTTCTTTTGCTTGACTGTAAAGGAAAGGTGTGTTGTCTAAGTGGAGGGGTAATTCCTCCCTGAAGAAAAAAACGTTAAGGTAAGGTAACGTAGATGCAAAATGTCAAATCTTTCAATTAATTGGCCCATGCGTAGAAATTATCATTATTCTGCGATATTTTGGCTGTGGCATGGTACTCGTAAAAATGTGTAACGACAAATAGTACATGCTACGAATGTTACCGAGTACACTACGTGATAATATATTGCTCTAATATTCTCTACTGATGCTAGATCCCTGCAGAGGTCGAATATGCACTCTTGGCGTGAAAAGTATTTGCTTACAATAAATGTATTATTGCCCAAATACTGGTTATAAGATATGGAGTGTGTAAGGTGACAAATGCGCTAGAAGAGTGCCGAAATTTTGTTTTAAAAATCAATCGGTTTCCGTTTTCTTCCCGAAAATATGAAATGGATTAGGTCGAATTAGCTTCACCAAAGATAATGATTTGAGTGAGGTAAGAGGTGAAAAGGTATATCCGACTTTTTTCAAGAGCCTGAATTCAGGTGGGGATGGGGGCGACTGGGGGCGGGGCTTCCATGGGGCGCACACCCCTAAGCCCCCTTAGCTTTTTTCTCCAGGAAGCATTAACTAAAGGTATAACAACTAAACTTCCTACAGTCTGATACATGTGTTACATTCGGAATCATTTGTAAAATATCTTCACCAGTCCAAAGTCCTAGTACAAACAGAGCCTGTTGTTGCTTTGCACACTTTCTAACGACTCGTCTGATTGGGTAATCGGCTGAGCCAGATAGGCGTATTACACTATATACTGTTTACTGAACGAGGACAGCCATTTCGTCAACATTACGTAGAAAAAGTTATCCCAAGTTTGCAGGTCATGCAAACTCGTCAAAGGAAGTCTTTGTGGATTAGTGGGAAAACATTTGGCAGCTTAGTACTGTACCTCGGTAGGATATTAAGTGAAAGTTGTTTGGAAAGAGTCGGTAAAGCACCTTTACTAAATTTATTTGAACGTACAATCACACTTGATGGTAATAATCGTTGCACTTTAAACGTCCTGAAAATCAATTCTGTGGAGAGCTGTTAGGAAAATCGTTGAGCCCGAAAAGGCAGAATAGTTTTCTGAACGGAGGGGTTCAATGAACTTCAGGTTAAGAGTAATTTTTAGACTTTATAAACGTTAAACTTGGCTCCCGCTTGCAGCATACCGTAGGGACAAATATAATTTGTCTCGGCAGAAGTGCAAGGTCGACTTGACTAGGCGCATTTTCCAACCCCTCCGTACAGTGAGTCATTGTGTGCGGGTGTTGTCCTATTATGATGTCACAGATCAATCCTACGAATGTTTAAAATTCCTTTTCAAATGTTCAATTAAAAATAAAACAGCCAAAAATAGTTCAAATTTTCACTTAGATAAAATTGTTCGGTCGAAGGTCATTTCACAGACACATAAAACATTCACAAGGCTCAATTCTCATCGTACACTCTAAAAAGCGTGTTTAGGAATTAAACACATTTTTGCCCCCACTTTGGAAACATGTTTCTATCCTAAACACTCATGTTTAAATCCTAAACACTGTGTGTTTTATTCCTAAACATCACGTGTTTAATTACTGAACATGTTTAGACTTTAAACGTGTTTCCAAAGTGGGGGCAAAAAAGTGTTTAGAAAAGTGTTTAATTCATAAACACTGTTTTTACAGTGATCGTAATACTAACACTTTGAAGGCTGTTTGATGTCACCCCAGGTAGTAATATTCTCCTCACTAAGTTTACTTTTAGCCCCTTCTTCAATTTTATCAAAAACACTGTCCAGTACACCTTCAAGACAAAGGCACAGTACGTAGCCTGTACTGAATTCAATTTGCTCGAGGCCATGTATTGACTCGCATCTGAATATTGGCTTCATTGGGAAAACGACTGACTGTACATGTCTGTGTTGACCAACCAGAGTGAAGTTATGATATTTAAATGAATTTCAATCAAAAGTGTGTAGTCATCAAGTGTATTTAGAACTCTAGGCTTGTTCCTCAATATGTTCGGTTAGGAAGTTGATAGCAACTCACTGGTTGGGAAGGGATGTCAGGGGGTTGCCATATCTACTTTTTAAGCAGTGTAAAGCCGAACGCACAGAAAACACGTAACACTAAAGTTTGCTTAGTATACTTGTTTCGTTGGTGCATCGCACGCGATGAAAGGTGAAAACACACACAAACACAAAAGAGACGCGAAACAAAATTTACATGTTCAAAAACTAACTCTCTGGTTGTCCCAGTCCTAGATCTTCGTATTCTACTTGGTAGCCTCCTTGAACAAGGGCTAAAATGAGTAAGGCCACGGGCATTCCCCCGATGGAAAAGGTCGCCGGCCCCATATCCTTTCGAAGCCCTAGTCGGATCAATAAAGTTTGTAGTCCCTGACGGCAACCCACGGTCAACCTGTTTTGTTTTCAATAGGGCAGTTTCTTCAATACGAACCCAAACTTTCAGCTTGCTTCGCGCTAGAGGGTTGGTTGATTCACTTACTTTTACAGTTATCTTCCATTTGCTTAAGAGAGCAAGCCATTTCCACCTTTCCAAGTAATATATAGGTAGTATACATGGAAAGCTGGTGGGAAGTTCATCCAATATTACATATCCTTGTTAATTTTCTCTTTTGTTTGTTGTAGCCACCGACGGAGCGCGTAGAGAAGTTTGGTTATTTGATCGGGCAGACGGAGTGCATACAATGCAATGTATGTATTCCCAGACAAAGTACCGCCCCAACAGTTGATCTACAACTAAGTATGAGTTTTTTCATGTTTATCCCAATCTCTTCGCGCTTCGCACTTAATGCATTTCCAGAATTAAGATTCACTGATAGACGTTCAAGCAGCACGCAACCGCAACTCGCCACTTCAGGTATATTAGGGAACTATGCCAAATACACCCTGCAATGGGTTGGTATCCTGAAATTATTTTCCTTTAATCCCTTCCTCATCCCCTATCAATATCGGTCCAGTGAGCCATCGTCCGTATCGGAGCTTGTGTTCGCTGCCATCCCCTCGTCAGGTGAGACTGTATGGCGACGGCAAATACAAGGGGGGATTTTAAATGAACGGTAAGGGAACTATAGCGAAAATTTTGAAATGTGGGAGTTAACACTTGCGGGTAACGTGGGGGTGGTAGAAAATCACTTGATGAGTCATGACTCCCGTAGAAATTATCAGATTTTTGAGTAGATAGCTTTCAAATCTATTTTCGGGGCGATGTTACTTGATAGTGTGAAAGAATTGCCCTTCATTCTGTCACTCTGTCTTACAAGAGTAATCAAAATCTCACTAGCCTGCACTTTTCCTGTCAATCAAAGCAGAGGTGAATAATTACAACTCATGGATGTAACTCTGAATGTATTTTGGTTGGGACGTTTTACAAAGTTAGTTTCTCTACTTTACTCTTAAAGAAACACTTTAGATGTATAACTTCTTTATATGGTCTAACCCTAGGTGCCAAGGGACTATAGCAAATGCTTCTTGGTAAAATAGGCTTTGAAGCAAGGTCAATGGCGGTAAAGTTTATATGACGTCGATGATAGGGAAAATCATGGTTTTTCTCGTTATGCTAAACTACCAGAATGCAAGAAAATCTGGGAGACAGAAACGAGAATAATCGCAAATTATATTCTTAATTTTCATTATTAGTTACCGTACGTATACTGTACTACGTGTTCACGTAATTTCGTAGTGCAATACATGTACAGCTCTGGGATCAAACTAACGACAACTTCAGATTAACGCCCAGCTTATAAACACTACATCTCAAGATAGGATAATGATGCATACTTTTAATACTAGGTAGGTCTTTATCGATTTGTGATATAATGAGTACATACCTTTAATCTTCATGGCTGAGTTCAAAGTTCATTTGCGATCACAAAATGTAAAAAATAAACTCTTGTTAACACAATGTACTGACATGGGCGGGGTAGATACATTTTATAGTTTAGTATTTAATATTAAGATTTTTCACAGAAAAAAAAAACACGTGTGTGTTAATTTGGTCAAAAGAGTGATGTAAGGTCATTAAAGATGAGATTATGAAACCTTATAAACTACTTGTACAATGATAACTCAAGAAGGGTAACCGTGAAGGACCTTGTATTTAGTACATAGCATGTCTCTTATTTAGAAAGTTCCCTTTTGTTATAGTGGAGTTAAGATTTCATGTAACGCCACATATGGTGAATGATCTCGTAAACACGAGATCTTACTAACGATAACCTTGATGGATCTCGCAGATAGTTGCCTTGAGGATGCCCCACATTAAAACTGAGATGCATCTTGCTTTCTGTGGAGGTCGACGGCCATTTGGGGGGGTCACTGGTAGTCGGTAAAATTTTGAAAAAACTCATGAACACAATGATTCAAGAAAGTTAACCAGGAGGGATCTCATATGCTCGAAGGTAAATAAAAGGCACATATTTTCATGGTGGAGGCCGTAGGTCATTTGAATTTAACAGCCGTCGAAATGTTAAAACCTCGTTAACACATCTGTAGAAGTGCAACTTTGACGATAGTGCTTTGGTGGAGGTCAAAGGTTACTTGAGTTGGACGGAGTTCCAATTGTAAGACCTCGTTAACATGATGTCTCAGGGGATAACTTTGAGGGATCTCATATTGTCACATGAAGATGCCCCACTTTCTGTAGCATAACCCAGTGGTGTTTGGTTGAGGTCAAAGGTCAACTGAATCTACTAAAGGTCAAACTGTTCTCCCGGAGGTCAACTGCCATTTTGGGGTCACTAAAAGTAAGTAAAATGAAAGAAAGTTAAGTGAAAAACTCGTTAACACGTTGCTTCAAGAAAGGTACCATAGAGTGATCTCATGGTAAACATGCAGATGCTTGAGGTTAAATTAAAGGCACTTTTTTGGTGGAAGTCATAGGTCAGGCTCGTTATCACATCTGAACAAGTGCAATTTTGAGAATAGCGCTTTGGTGGAGGTCAAAGGTCACTTGAGTTGCACAGAGTTCAAATTGTGAAACCTCGTTCACATGATGTCTCATGGGGGATAACTTTGAGAGATCTCATATTATCACATGAAGATGTTCCACCTTAGGTAGCATAACCCAGTGGTGTTTGGTTGAGGTCAAAGGTCAACTGAATCTACTAAAGGTCAAACTGTTAAAATTTTGTAAACAAAATATCACGTGTACTACAAATTGTACATGTTGAGGTCTTCCACTACCTTCTTTTCACCGTCTGGCCCAAAGCAGAATGAAAGAAACTTGGCATGTACTACTTTCTTTCAGGAAGGAATCACAGAACAAACGTTTGAGTTTCTAAATACTGCATTGGCAAAAGGTCATAGGCGTATGAACAGAGATTATACAAGGTATCCTAAATGTTTCCATTCTTGGCAAGCAATCCTGACATGGTAATCATTGTGTAATTGACACGTCTGTTTAATCGATTGATACGTATATCTAAACGTTGAAACACACTTCTAGACATAATTTTCAAGGTTTAAGAAAACATTTCAAGAACCACACTAGTCAGGTTATGTCTTCCAATGATTAAACCTTCATCTCACAATTCCGCAATGAAGGCATTGGTCATTTTGAGGTGGTAACTTGGTAATGTACTATTCCGGATTGTAGAAGAATGTAGCGGTGTAATGATCACGTACGGGGTGGCAAGCATACGTAAGGAGAAACCTATATGATGCGTGGTTATGCATGATCGAAGCAAGGTTTAAAGTTTACATCAGAAACGATAACAGGGTCATACACGCGAGGAAAAACTAAGACTAGGCCTATCGTTGATTGGATTCAAGGTAAATTTACTGAGGAAAATCACATTTTCAACTGCATACATCACCTAACATATCATATGACCGGTATAATGCACTCAACTTATTCAAGGACTAAACTTCCTCCTTAGTTCCTTTTTCCAAAACTAACGAAGAACCTTTGTTTTTTACAAAATTGTGCTATTGACACCGAATTCATAAGGCGTGTGTGTGAGATCAACAAAGTCAACGCTCTATGAGAATGCAAACAGTTCGTTGTCACACATGTTTCATTGTGAATGATACACTACTCTGAGTAGGAAAGAGGATCGATGTCCATTACTCTAGGAGGAGAATATACTGGAGGTAGATGATGTTAATTTTGGACTAGGGTTCTGGAAATGTCAAATGACAAACCAAAGCAAAGGTTTTAATGCATTGAATTTGACTGGGCTAAAGAGAGAAAGAGTGACAGTTGGGCACAACGCGAACGTTTGTAAAGTATGTGGGAACGATTCCAACGAAAGGGGGATGTCATGGCTTCTTACAAGGAAAATAGACAGTTTTTCACAGTGTCTCTGCTCATGTTTTGTTGTATGCTTTGGAGTAATGAAGGAAGGAAGATATTATTTCATGTTCAAAACAATGACGTGATATTTGAAGGAGATACATTTCAGATGGTTTGTTCATACTCATATGAAAACGAATCCAACGTCAGTGTGACGATAAATGTTAAAGACTATGAAAAGTTGGTATTTCCAATCCAAGGAAACAATACTTACACAGAAACTGTGGTTATCATTCTGTCGTTTCATGGAAATTTCACATTTTTATGTACTGTGAAAAGTGACAAACACGAGGAGACAAGTAAACTCTCAATTGTAGCTCTACCGAGGGACTTCCCATACTGTTATTCGAATAGCAGCAATGAAATAATAGAGGGAGATGGAATTCTTTTATCTTGCTACGCTGAAGAACATATCAGGTGGGTGATCAATATGTCAACAGTAGTTACACGTGATACATTTTTCTTCAACAATAAAATAAAAGAGGAAGTTTTGATTCGACCACTTCGAAACGAAACTGGTAGTGTGTATACATGTGTGGCTCCTCCAAAAAACTCTAACCACTCAGAATGTTCTGTGGGTCCTGTACTTGTGTATAAAGCAATATTTCTGAATATACAACCAGCATCATCCGGCGACCTTCGTTTATCTCCTGGAAGAAGTCGGCAATTCAATTGTACATCTAAACCAGAGAACACCATCGTCAAGTGGGAAATGTCTTATAAAGACCAAAACATTCACACTGAGATGAGAGGACAATCAATTGATGTGAAAATTCTTTCGGATAGCAAGTTTATTGGAATGATTAATTTAACTTGTGTTGGATACTTTGGCTTGCACAGAGCTTCCAAATCAATCATTCTTGATATTTCTGTCAAGAATAACGATAACCGCATCGATATTTTATACTTCATGTTGGGTGGTTTGACTTTGCTCTTAGTTGTGATAGTTTTTATATCCCTCATAATAGTTTGCAGAAAGTTTGTAACTTTGTGTAGTTGCGTTGAAATGCACGATGTAAAGCGTAAGCTAGGCACTTCTCAAAGCAATCTTCAGAATAATGATCTCCAGTCTGCAGTTTCAAAACAGAATGTTACAGGTAATTACGCTTCCGTTATCGGGAAGGAGGTAGAATACCAAGAGGTTTCAAGAGACGGAGAGTGTAGGGATACGTCCAAATGTAAAAAAGATCAGTCTGATATGTACGCAATAATTCCTGATGGCCAGAGAGGTCATCGAGTCATCAGTACTCCTGATAGAGGCAGAAGTATGGCCGAAGAAGAAAATGTGCTGGATGTGGAGAAGGACAATGGAACCGAAAAGAAAATAGCCGACAGTCCTTATGCAATCGTTAACAAGTGTCGTCTTAATATTATACAAGATGATACTATTGATGAAGAAAATTCGGAGGGTTTTTATGAAAATAGTAGCTCATATGCGTTATGACCTGTAGGTTACTTGTCTTTTAGATTATTAAAATGTTAATAAATAAATCACCCCCCAAAAGGATGATTCTCGCTGAAAACAGTAGGATTTTGAATTCCCGATATGGTCATTAGTAGATTTGTTTCAGGAACTAACATTTCTTAAAAAAAAATCAGAGGAATTGGATTAACATGTGTTCACACTATTATGTGAACTTCGTGTATTGCTATACAATAATGTGTAATAATTATAGGTGGTTCTAAAAAAAGTTAAGGTTTTCAGCGGAATCATGGCAAGTAAGATATATTCTAACCAATTCTTAATGAGAACTAAACTTTCTGCAGTTGTTTCGTTGTTGTAGAAACGTTACAAGCCTGCAGCATTATCATTCGAAACACCCGTTCTAGTTACGTGAGGAACCAAAGCTACAGGTCATGCGTAAACCAGAAGTCTTTTTGTCCTTACTAACAATTTCGTGCCTCCAGTTTACCACCCACAACTGTCTCTTATTGAAGCATCATGTTCGTAGTTTTTCTGGAGTTTACAAAATGTTACCTAGGCTACCAGCCGTTCCAATAATTAACAACGCAGGCAAAATCCAAAGAAAATGAAACATTTGAAGCCAACTCAGATTTACTTGGCTCTCATTTCTACCATTACTATACAACTTAGAGAATTCTAGACTATTCTAATCACTCGTGGGTTAGTTAGATGAGGTTTTACGGCTCAGTTTCTAACCAATTGGTTTAAGTCGGGCCGGCCACGGCCTTTTTCCAGTTGTGGCTCATTTGCTTGTAATGGGAAAGATATCGTTTACTAGTGAGTTCTTAGTGTTAAGATCAGGAAGTTGTAATAGAGTAATTGTCCCTTAGTGATTTAGTGAAATCGGGCGAGTAAACACTGATGCATATTTTAATCAAGTGTGGAATGAATATTAAACTGTTTTCGAATAATAAGACTATTAGGTAAATAATTTTCTTCCCAAGAAGCCAGCATTAAAGAGTTCTGAAAAGCAACTTGAACATTAGTGCTAAAGGATAACACATATTATGTGTTGCAATAACTGTGTATATGTGCCAAGTGACATGAATGTGGAAACAAAGGCTTCTCTTGCCTAGAAATACCCTATCTCTAACAAATTTTACAGCAGAACGTAGCAACTCTCCTAATACGATTTTACTTCATTCATTATACCCTGAACTGTCTCCTACATGCATTATGCCCAATGCCTTAAGCATTGACGTCACGCGACGTCATCTTGGAAGCAAAACTTTGAAACACGCTGCACAATCAACGCAGACTTAGCACGCGCGTGTAGTAGACTTGCGCGAGTATCCGATTGGTTCACAAATATTTGCATTTGCTGGTGTAACTTGCAATGATACGCGCTTGCCTCCAAACGAGGTAGCGCTGTTTGCTCTGTGACGTCTTATGCATAGGGCACCGGCGTATCGGGGGGGCATCAGGCCATGGCCCCCATTGAAAAATGAGGAAAAATAAAAAAAAGCGAAAAAAGGAAGAAAATATGAAGAAAGAAAAGAAAAAGAGGCGAGAAAAGAGGAGAATTTTTTTTAAATGATCCAAAAAGACGTTTAAGCTATAGATTTCTGTAAGGGGTAGGGTGAGGTGTGTTTTCGACCGAGGGATGGATCTATTTAAATCATTTTCTTTCACAATTGTTTCTCAAACTATGAGAATTTTCGCAAATCCTTCGCAAACCATCAAAATTTTCTCGCGCTCTGCGCGCTTCAAACCTTACCACAATGTTGTTCTTATTATCAGTATCTTTCGATAGCAACTCCCAGAGAAGCACAGCAGCAACAGTCCAAAGCTGTTTACGAATTACCTGGTAAAAGACTGGCTTTTTTAGTGGCATATAAGTTTGTTCGGCAATTGAAAGTATCCCGATGCATATTCTGACTGCAGGGTTTTTCACGGAAATCTTATTTAACGAAAAGTTTCCGCGCGCTGTGCGCGCATGCGGCTCGGATTGCATTCCATCTCATAAGTTTTTATGAAGGTCATAGTACATGGTGATCACAACAATATCTTAAAAAAACAGATTCATCTCCAAACATCTTTAAGGGTATTGCATCAATATGGGACCTTTCAATCTAATTTGAAGCATGATGTGAAAGGTTGCAACTTGAAAGTATGTATTTGCCGTAACACAGTTTTCAGAAATTTTTACCGAGCGCTTCGCGTGCAGCCATTATCGGTATAGATGGTGACTGGTAATACACTTAC
>WURT03028673.1:22053-34530 GCA_009936505.3 Holothuria glaberrima | reverse complement strand
GGACCAGGAGTTACTTTTGGCAAAAAGTAGCTCCTGGTATTCGACTGCTTATTTTGACCCTTGTTAATACACCAACAAATGCAATAGCTGATTTGTGAACTAATTGGATATACGCACAAGTTTACCACACGCTCATGCAAGGTGCAGTGTGCTTCATTGTTTTGCCTTCAAGACGACGTCATGTGACATCAGTGCATAAGGGCTATTCTTTGGTTACCGAAAATGCAGGAGCAAAACAAAAAGAACGTCAGTCGCAAAGTGAATTTAATTCAAATGTAGAAGACTAAAAAACTGTGGAAGATAATGTGAAACTTCTGTGGCTCTTATTAATATTAATGTTTTAAGAAGAAGTACTCCAATACAAATTTATTTTTTCTAAAGCAGAACCCATGTGCTAAAAAAGAGAGAATTTGGCCCAGTATCTGTTCGATAATGTTGCAGAGTTTTGTATTCAGTTGTTGTTGACATGGGTATTAAGACTTTTTTAGTTTGAAATGTCTAACAAATGCATGATATTAAGTTTGTTTCCACAATTTGTGGGCAGAATTGTGTTGTTTTCTTAAAATTTTATTTGATTCGGTGTTTTGAAAAATTAACAAAATGAGGTATGTGCAGCATTGTGGCAGATGAATGATTTGTAATGGGTTTCCCATCACCTACAGTCAGTATGACTTACACTACTGTATATCATTCCTTCTATAGATGAATGAGGAGATGCTATGCCAAGAGTTTGGCTTGTATGGACCATTGGCCAGTGTTAAAATCATGTGGCCCAGGACAGATGAGGAGAGGGCCAGAAATAGAAACTGTGGATTTGTGGCTTTCATGAACAGAAAAGATGCAGAAAGAGCATTAAAGGCATTAAACAGTAAGGAACACCATTTAAATTTGGGCATTTATTTTATGAAAGGTTTTCAGAAGAAGAAGATGATGGGGAATTTGTTGCTGGAGTACATACTGAATAATGAATGAGGATAGAAAATGGTATAAAACATTATCATGTAAAGGAAAAGCAGAGGAAGATGTGTTTAAAATAAATTAAGCACAGACATTAATCAGTTTCCTTGTCAATATCTAGAGATGACAAAAACTTTTAAAAGGTGACTGCTCAACCCATTTTTGGTGTGAGATGTTCCACAAATTTAAAAGCTTTATATACACATACATCAGCTATATACCATGACACCACACAATGATAAATGTACAAATTGAACTCCTACTGTCTGGCACACACTTTGTTGTGCTGTATGTGGTTAATATTTTCATATGCTCAAAATTACCTTGCATCCACTACTGAAACTGCTGTTTTAAATAAAAAAATGGCATATTGTCCCCTTTAAAGCATTTCTTCAAGAACTTTATAATGTTGCTCGTTATTTTTACCTGGAATAAAAAGCACCTTTATTTTTAATGTTTGTTTCAGACAAGGTTATAATGGAATATGAAATGAAATTGGGGTGGGGAAAGGCAGTACCCATTCCCCCACATCCTGTTTACATTCCTCCTGCCATGGCAGAGCTTACTCAACCTCCACCTCCATCTGGCTTACCCTTCAATGCCCAACTCAAGGATAAAAGCATGTACTCCAAGCTGCCACCTACTGGACGACCTTTGTCACACAGGGAGGAAGCCATACTCAATGAGGTAACATTTTCCTCTAAAGCTTGGTGACTCGTTGAGATAATTGTCGGTAGTTGTGTACCTTATGCTTGCAAATGAAATTGTGCTACAATGAATGTGAATAATGATCTGGCTTACGTTTTGTTATTTTTGCTCGAAAGAAGTTTCAAGAAGATGCATGATCAGTTGTAATTCTAAAAGTAATTCATCACTGTCTTTATGACATGTCCTTTTTTCAGAAGCATTTGTAATTAAAAAGCAGCATATTCATTTCACTGTAGCACATGTTTCATTATTAAGATCATTTCAGTTGTTTTCAAAACATTTCCTTTCAAAGTTTTGAAGTTTACATTTGTCTCAGTCAGTCTGGTATTGCTGTAACAAGAAGTGTGAAAAATATTCATTTAGTTTGATAGGTAAGTATGACATCATGACACTTAGAAAAAAAAAAAGACTTATAGACAGGATTTTTTACTAGTTGCCATTGATTGAAAAAAAAAAAAATCATCTCTGATTTTACTTTTAAAAAGGAAGGGGAAAATGATCATTACTATTTATAATCACATATTTGAACAATGCATATTTAATGTGCTGTGCATACTTCCATGAACAATGTAATTCGATAATGTTAAAATGTCATTATCAGGAAATGAAGGTGTTAAATACTGCAAATTGATACATTGAAAGATGTGAATAAATGAGGCCATGAAAATGAAATTCTAAATTGACTGGTTTTCTGCTTTGAGAAGCAACTGGTCCAACACTTTTTCGAATTAATTAGCTACAAACTTGTTTTAATTTTGTCCATTCTTGCACTTCAAAGTCACATGCTTAAACCTTGTAAAATCCAAAATGACATAATTTTTGTCAGTAATATTAAAAAAGTGATTAGTGTAGAGATATTTAAGTTGGTGCAAGTTGTTTTCTCCAACATACTGACGCTTACGTGTTTTCGTTTCGAATTTTTCTCATGGTCTACCCTTTTCACCAGACGCTAAAAGAAGCAGTTGTTAAGGTGGTTATTCCGACCGACAGGTACTTCAACCAAGCTTCTCTTACATACCTCTTCCTCGCTATGGTCCTCTTTGAAGGCCATATGGGACCACTGCCAACACATTCCTTCTCCCTGGTTCCTTCTGCTTCCTTCAAATTATGGTGACACTTGAATATGCCCAGAAATTATTAGGAAGTGGAATTCTGTTTACCCTTCCAAGAGTTTTAAGCATTAACTACAAAGAATTCCACTGTACCCCAGTGTTAGTTGAAAGTGCTGTCCACTTTCGTTAAAGTCCTAGACTTATGTGCAAGTTGCCATTTTACAAGAAGTCAAATATATTCTTTTTGATGCTGGCATCAAATGTCAAAACTTTCCTTTAGAAGCCAAAATTACCAAATCTGCTTTGGGAACATGAATATGTAAAGTTTTTACTTACTATAGTCTTATTTTATTTGTCTAATGTGACAGTCAACCTTAAATTGTTAACTGTCCAAAGAAAATGTTTACTCCTGTGTGGTTCAGAAATAGCAGGATGTACCAACCCTCAAAAAGTTTTCTGTAAAAAGTGTTGGCAGTGGTCATAGAGTTTTATCTCCCAAATCCCACCAAACTGCATTCAATGGTCATCCCCAACCAGGTGCGTATTTTTTTCTCTCTCAATGATTTCATGTTCAAAGTGTTCATGGTGAGTGATTGCATTAACCTCATATACCAGGAAGTCCAGATCCCCAACTTCATGAGAAAGTTGAAATTACAAAGATGTAAATTCACAACTACAGTGATAAGGTGCTGCAGAAGGCTGTACAAAGTAAGCCTGTTAGTGATATCCAATGAGGCCTGGAAAACTGTCAAACCTGGAAATAAGGTCTTGTAGAAAATTTTTCATTTTAGAGGGATACAGCACATATGGATGGAGATGGTTGTTTTCAATTAATATCTGGCAACCTTAGTCCGATATTCATTAAAACAATGGGAAATACATGTTTCTATCCTAAATGGTTGTATCTAGTGTCATGATATTCTGTCAGAAATGCTTAAAATTGACTGAAAATCGTGTCCACTTGTTATTTACACAGTAACCCCAAATGGGTTTATTGACCCACCATTACTGGACCTTTGACCCTTTTAATAAAATAAGAAATATCAATTTTTTGTTAGACTTAGTATTTGCACCAAATGGGAGGGACAGCTTTTAAACAATAGATATATCATAATAAAAGATAAAAAAAAAAAAAGCTTTAACTGATGGAAAAGTAAAAGACATAATTGTAAAAGTTACATATTGCTGGTGTAATATTAATTCATTGCCAAGCACCCTACATGAGAATTTAATGAGGTTGGACCAGATATGAAGTGTTCAGCATAGATGACAGGTCTTGAGAACTTACAGTATGTTAAGCAACAGCTAGGTACAAGTGAATGCAAGTTACTATAAGGGTGCCAAGGAAAATTGGAACTGAATTTTATCAAGACAAGTAGAGGCATGATGTGTAGAAACACTAATCTGTACTTTGTTGGGAGTTTCAAATTAACCTAAAAGGAGATGGTTGTCCGCCCCAAGTTTATTTTCAAAAATCTGCTAAATCTTACAAATCTTCTCTTCTTTTGCTCACAAGTATCTTTCATTATGTTTCTGTCAAAAGATATTGAAGGTAAACCAAGGAGTTATTCTGCAGAAACATTGTCACATGATTGATCGGAGCCATTCCTGAATTAAGATGACAGGGTATACTAATTCATATTGGGGACTGCATTTTCCCTTTAATGTGAAGAAAAAGCTGAAATGTATAGATGAACAGAGAAGGAATAGTTTCTACATTAAGAGGGAACCAGACTTCTGAATATTTTTTTTTTTGAGTACTAGAACAAGTTGACTATCTGTGGATGTGTTTTCAAGTATGAGTACTCATGAGGATGTAAAATTTTCAGTGAGCAGCAGTGCTTAGCTTACCAAATTTATGACTATAGGCAGGGCACAAATATGATTTCACCAGTAGGAGTACAGGCAATATGTGAAAGCATGAGTACTAGTACATGCTGCAAATATGAAGAAGCTGCTTTTAAGCCCCATTCTTGTCTTTTGAATGGGCAATTCTCATATGAATATGAAGTTGGTACTTGTCTATGGTAGTTGATACAAAAATGCGGTCAAAAATTCCAACTGTCTTTCCAAATTTTGCTTGTGTACTCTTTCAAAACATTAAAGTTACTACTTATTTACTGGAATATGTTGGGAGTTGTGTAATAGATGTAAATGTGTACTTACATGAAAGATTTCCTTTTTAAAAGGAAGAGCATCAAGGTTATACACTCTGTAAAGCCATTTTTTAATTTTGAAAGAAAAGACAGGCCAAGTTTTGTCATATTATTAAGCAAGTGACCATTTCTGTGAATTTAAAATCAGAGGACATCAGTCATGGTTATACTTGGAGAAAATACTGATTTGATGTCCATTTTATGATGCCATATGTGTAAAGTTAGCAGGTTCAGTTAAACAGCTGAGACAGAAGCTGCTTACTGTCCTTTTGTAGTGAGGAAGTTAAGTAATTTGTTTCAGAGGTGCTTCTTTACCATCAGTAGTAAATTACCATAGTACAAGTTTGTATGCAGACTGCAGTCAGAGAGGCAGTGCTACTCATGGGCAGTAGGTGTGTTTAACAGTGCAACTGCACAGCTCAGTACCCTAGAGAGATATATTGCACAGTTCACTGCCAACGTTTCCATTAAACAGGCAAAGCAAGCAACATTCTCCTCATTGAAAGAATTTAAAAGACTCTCTCAAGCAATGCAAAATCATTGCTTAGATGTAATGATTTACACTGCAGTAAATGATATTGTCAGCTTATATTACTCTCAAAATTTGTTTTTGGGGGGCTTTTGTCCTCTAAAAGACTGTTGGGGGAGAGGGTGGGTTGATTTGTGAAACAGCCAAAGTGTCTCTTTCTTTCAGAACATTGCTCCACTGTATCCACCGTATGGCTGAATTTGTCATCCGTGAAGGTCCCATGTTTGAAGCCATGATTATGAACCAAGAACTGAATAATCCAATGTTCCGGTAAGACACGCCACCTTTCCTTCAAATGGAATATTTTGCTATTATCCATTCCCTAAATAAGCATATTCAGTAGCAAGACAAGACTACATGTTGTGAACAAAAATGTGACATGAAGACATGATTGTTGTTTTTTAGGCTGTTTGCAATTGGCTGCTTTATAGGCTGAAAACTACGGCAGTATAAAGAAAGACCTATGTGTGGCGGTGATTTTATGTCAAAATTTTTCTAGTGTTTTCATTTGAAAAGCTGCAACACTCAACTTTTGTAAATTCCAAAAAACGTTAGAAACGAAGCCATTTACCAGGTTAGGTGCAAAACTGAAATTAATATATACTTTGTACAAGGTCCCTAGTGTGGTTCCAGTCATAATTTTTTGCATTGCTTTAGTAAGTAAATCACCACTACAAAGGACATTCTAAAGAAGTGTGCAAGATAAAATGAATCACAGATGTGTATTTGTGACTTATATTTCAGGTTTCTGTTTGATAATCAAAGCCCAACTCATATTTACTACAGATGGAAGCTGTTTTCATTACTTCAGGTAAATTTTATCAGATAGTTTTACACACAGGTTTTCTTCTATCCAAGCTACCATGGCTCAATTTTGATGCAATGGCTTGCCTGTCTGTCACACAGACATTTAGAGGAAATATTTGCTTGTGAAATTTGCTAGAAAGTGAATCAAAAGAAAAGACAAAAAAATATGTAATTTGTACCAAAAGATAACCAGTGCAAATGATCCAAGCATTGCTAGGTACAGCTGGCAGCATATAGTACCAAAATCCTTTGAACTCCTAGGGGCCTAAGTTAGCCATGGAGCCAAGCAAAGAGGGTATTATTCTTTTTGCTTGTTTGTATGTTTAGCATATGCTCCACCTTTATTTAATGAGCCACATGTTCAGATTGTAGGCAGTATGGTCCTTTTTTAGAGGCAAATATGTTCAAAACTATGGGAAACTTGACTGGCTTCTTGGGAGATAGATATTTTCCAGAGCTTGCATCTTTTATCCATCAGTGTTTATGAAGGGTGATTAATGCCCTGAGTCAATGGTCATGACTCTTGCCTGCTCTTAATTATCCACAATGGGAAGTAGCACTAGTGTTTGATCATTCAATAAGGATTGACAACATTCTTAGACACAGCATGAAGAAGATATGTAAGACATGGCCCCCACAGGTATAAGAAGTGTATTGTAGGAGTATTACTTTGTCATTTTAGTATGATGCCGTGGGGGAAGGAAGGCAGACTTGAGAGGAAATTGTTATTAAATCTGTCAAATATAATTCGTCAAGATTATTTTTGTGGTGCAAAAATGGAACTCTGCTGGTTTAAAAATATTGAGAGTAAAAGAGAAATGGCAAGAATGTTTGAATCTCACAATTATTCTGCAAAGAGGAAAACAAGTAAAAATTGAAAATGTATAAGTCTTCCTTCCTCAGGGTACAAGTCTGTGTCATAAAGTTATTCCCAACATAATATGGGGAAGTAAGATCAGTATTATGTCCCGGTTGGCACTGACTGACATATATGCGTACATATATGCATGAAAATATTGGGTAGAAGTTATCATGGGTTGTTTCTGGTTCCTTATACTTAATATTTTCAATATTCCAGATCTTCTGTGACAATGCCATATTGTAGAGCCATGGCTTTGCACACAATTTGGGACTCCTTCCTTGCAGAAAATTTAAGCTTTACATTATGACATTAAAAAAAAGTGATTTATGGTAATGAAAAGTCACATGACTCTTAAAGCTGTTGGTACCGACTCTAAAATATTGTAATTGCCAAAGCATAGTGACTTTGTGTCTCCTGTAAGTTTTATGACTAGGTAATAGAAAATAACAAGACTAAACCAATGTTCATGTCACTGTCAAATTAATTGTAATACCAGGTAATCTATTTCTGTACCATATAATTTCTGTAAGATGTCACTCTTATTACCTCTCACAGGGTGATTCTACCACTAAATGGGCAACCAAGGACTTCCAAATGTTTAAAGGGGGATCTTACTGGAGACCTCCTGCTTTGAACCCTTACCTACAGGGTATGCCAGAGAACCTTGTTCCTAAGGGATCAGAAAGTCGCTCACGCAAATCACGGTCAAGATCAAAGTCACCTGAACCAGAAAGGAAAAGAGAAGGATTATCAGAAAAGTAAGCTGGCAAATTTTGTTGAGGAGATGAAAGATTGTGTACAGAATTGATTTTGCTGATATTAACAGAATCTACTGTACAAGTTAGAATTATTAAGATAGGTTAACTAGTAACCCAAGTAATTGCTTTCAAGTCCATTCAGTTTTCCCCTCACATCTGAAATGTAAGCCCCTGATCCAAAGAGGTTACATTCACTGACACATTGAGAAGCTGCTTTTCATCATATAAATCTTCATATAGTTTTAAAGTCTCATACGTAAACATTGAAGTACTCATACGTGTGGTGTACAGGGGTTTCCCATAACATTTTTTTCTCACTCGCCAGCCAGACTAGTGATCCAAAATTCTGGGTAGTCCGCAAGCTATTTTCACTAGCCCGCCTATTTTCATATTCAAAAAGCAAAAAGAAAATTGTTTAATTTTTTTTGTTGAACAACAATGAATAGAGATGACAGGCAACATGGAGGGGAATGCCAATATTGTTTTGAATTAGTAGAATACACAGACTCTAATTCAGAGTTCAGAAATGTAGGAACGGATAAGGTATGTTGAGAATGGTGTCATATGTATAGTCCGTCACATCGGTGCATAAGGACTGGTAGTATCCTGAGTGGAAAAATGAGTAATAAATATCGAAACTAATCGTGACAGCTGGTGTATATTTGAGCTGGAACTGAGATGATTTTATAAGTGATAAATCGGTCTGATTGTGCATTGTAATAAATGTTTAACTGTGGATAGCCTAGGAGGTAGTCAGATTTTTTTACTCGCTAATCGGACTACCAAGAGGAGGGTTTCCACTCACCCGCCAACATTTTCAGTCACAAATGGCCAGTGGGCGAGTGCTAATTTCGAACCCTGGGTGTAGATGTGTACAATCAGCAGACTGTCCCTTTCATGACAGTTTGAAAAGGTCCTCTACCCATTCTTTCTGGCATTTCCTGTGGTTAAATTCCCTTTATGGAAATTTCAGCAAATCTGAGAAACTGTATGTGGTCATGTGATCTTAACTGTCTCCTCCCATTTATCCCACATCATTTTCTTCCTCAAGTCAACGAAATAAGCTAGAGGATATGCTTAGGAGCCTGACTGTAGAAAGGTTTAGCATAGGAGAGGCCATGGTATTTTGTCTAGATCATGCTGATGCTGCGGGGGAAATTGTTGATTGCATCACAGAATCATTATCCATCCCAGAAACACCAATTCCCAAGAAGGTAAGCAGATTGGTTATGTAATAAGAGTGGATTGTGTTTGATTCATAATGAAGAGGTCTTTATGATAGTTATTTTGCAATGATGGGTGACCTCAAATATGATGCATTATGTCAGTTCAGGTATTGTGTAGGCCGGGCCTCATGTCAGCCTTTGAGGAAATAAGCTGCAATCATTTTAGGTGCAGTGTCTTGGGTTAATTGATTAAAATTGCAATACTTTAACACTGTTGTTCAAATACATAAGAGAGTAATGTACAGTATGTAGGGTTTTGGAATGAAAAGAAAGCTTTAATTCTGCTATTTTCATTGGAACTTAAGACTCAATTTAGCCTATGATAGATCCTAAACCTCATCTCCCATAATACCTCATAAATCTGAAAGACATCTATGAGGGCTCATAACTTGCCTGTTGTAGTTCTTTACAACTCATTATTACCATGGTCACTGGCATGTATATATGCTAAGTATAGCTTTCACTGCTATTCTACTCTAAAAGTTTGTCATATTATCACTGTAACATACAGAGTGGAAGTTACTGCTAAGCCCAAGCTAATTGATTATCTCCTCATCAAAAACTCATTTGGAAGTTGCATCATTTATCTTAAAAGAGTAGAAGTGAAAGTAGTTGCCGCTTTCATTTTTAGCATGACAACCTGCTCTAAACAAACATCACTTCTTACTGCATATCTCTTAATACTGAAAAAATTGTTGGAAGAATTCTTGTATTGAGTGTGGGGTGCTATGTTTAAGGAAATATACATAGTTAACACATAAGATTGAGTCATTCCCCAAGGATAGTTTGCCTTCAGCCATAATTGACATCACATTTTGATGGTGAATTACCATAAGGGAAAACAAGCCAGTGAGCCACAACTGGAAAAAAGGCCGTGGCCGGCTCGACTTGAACCAATCAGTTGGAAACTGGGCCGTTAAACCTCATCTAACTAACTACCTAACTTGATGGTGAATTACAAGGTTCATGTCATGTTGCTAATCTATGCAACTTGTTTACACATAGACTCTGTGTCTATTGAGGATGCCAGCCTGTGACAGTTAATAAAATTCAAAAGACCATTTGTCAGATTACTTATGTAAGGTTCAAACTCCAAAATTGAAATTACTGCCAGTAATTATTTATTTGCAAACTTCTGTTTTACTAAGGTAAATGTTTCAATCTGGTTGTTATTTCAACGTAGACCTATTTCTTTGTCAGTGATCTCCAATTTTGACACTTTGCCTTCCTATGGACAAATACCTTGATCCATTAAATCTTCTCACAAAGCCCATCCCTTTTCCTTTTCCATGTAGATGAAACATGAATTCAATCCCTTTGATTTTTTTAGCCTAAGAAGTTAGTTACCAGTTTTCTTTCACCGGATATACCATTTTTTTTCCAGATTGCCAGATTATTCCTGGTGTCAGACATACTGTACAACACCAGTTCTAGAGTAAGCAATGCATCTTTCTTTCGCAAGTACTTTGAGAGTAAACTGCCGGATATTTTCAGTTACATCCATGATGTTCATGTTGCAATACAACAAAGATTAAAGGCTGAACAGTTCAAGGTTAGTCAAGAGCCATTCTGCTTTCTCAAATGAAAATGGTTATAGTCACTAATGACATTTAACAAAAATATGGTTAGCATTGCAAGCGTAGGTGATATCGACAACTCTGGATAGCTCACTCACCATCATACTGTAACAAAAGCTGCGCCTTAAATGAAGTGGACAGCAATTAAAAGAAGGGATTTTAATGCAATTTTGATGTGTTTGGGGAGTACCTAATCTAAACATTCTGATGAAACGTACATTCAGTTCATATTTATGGTTCTTTAGTTGCTAGCATATGCAGTTTGTAACATTTTCAACCCAAGGTGAACTCTCACTATGTATATATGACTTAAGAACTTCAAATTAGTCAACACTGTTTTGTTTTCCTTCCTATAAACTTCACAAGTAACTTTATTTCACATAATGTCATTGTTGTGATGTAAATGCATTTAGGCATGGAAACCACAGAAACTTTACATTCCCTACAGGAAGGTATATCTATTTTAAGGTGAAATCAACAGAATGAGAAATACACAAAAAAAAAAAAATAACTGCAAAATCACAACAGTGTGTTAACTATGTAGTGAGCTATGCGTGCATTGCCATGGACCATACTTTCCAACCGTTTTGTGTTAGGAGAAATCTTTCTTTTTTTTGCATTTTCATACCCTGAAAAAAGGAAAACTATATTGATTTTTTTTTGTTTTGTTTTCTAATTAAATAAAAAATTAAGAACCAGTATTTGCACAGCAACCTGGGAAAGAAACTAGTGCTTTTAGGCTTTCCACTTAAATAATTTCCACATCTTATGTATAACTCACAGGAAATTAAAACCTGGTATGGTAATGGTTTCTCAACTACCAAGCACACATTAAACTGACTTTCACAAATTTTCTCCTGTTTCAGTGTTGGATAGTACATTTATTTACTTTCATGACTTCTATTGCAAGTGTATCTTGAAATATACAAAAAGCTAGACTGTTCTCAATTATTAAAGTTAATATTTTAAGTTTTGATTACCTGCACATAGTACTTGTCACTATCCATTGAACATTTTTGGTCATATTTCTTTGATGGCAGCAAAAAGTTATGAGTTGTTTCCGAGCATGGGAAGAATGGGCAGTGTACCCCAACGATTTCCTGGTCCGCCTTCAGAATCTTTTTCTGGGCTTAGTGTCTTACAAAAATGATGGGAATGTGTTTGGCAAGCAGGAGCAACCAGAGGTGAGTCATGTAATCCTAGGCTTACTTTTCCTAGGCTGCATTGTCTTACACTATACACAATTCTCAAAGTAAAAGTTGAAAAACATTTGATTAATCAATTCATATAAAGATATCTTGTCTAATTAGGATTGTTTATAAGAAAATACTTATGTAGTATCCATTCATTCCAATGTTGTGTGGTAGGGAGTTTATTTTTTTATTTTTTTTTTTTTTTTTTGACAAAACTAATGTTCATAAAAGTGGAAGTACGAGAGGGCCTAGACCTCTCCTGGTCTGTCTGCTGTTGTACAGTTATGTATTGGACTGTATTTAAAACATTTGTGAAACAATAATGTGTAAATGCTGAAATGTTATCAGATGTGTGATAATGTGTACATCTAAGATGCTTGGGCTATAAAATAGGATTGTTATGTTTTACTTAAAATTCATATTTGATCAGCTTAAGTAAACTTTACAGAAAATATACATACAAAGTAAAAATAAGGGCCATTTTCTTTTGTATCAAATATTGTTCAATAGATATTTCAATATACAAACAGCTCTCCTTTTGTGTCAGAATATAGAATGACATGGTTTTGCATTTTTCTACTCTATTAGGAAGAGATGGAGGCTCCAGCACAAGTAGATGGTGCACCTCTAGATGGTGCACCTCTAGATGGTG
>WURT03028673.1:0-19533 GCA_009936505.3 Holothuria glaberrima | reverse complement strand
ACACGATTCTTCTACATTATGGTGTTCACTCTCATATAGTGCTGTGGAATAGCAGTAGGCCTACAGCACTTGGACGTTGCTATACCTGCCTAAATGTACCAGGAGCGGGCAAGTACGGCTGAACTTGAAAAAAAGAGAGAGATAACCTCGGAAATTCCCTTAAAATTCCAGTTTCAGCGTTTCAGACTTTAAGGGGTCCGAAACTCAAGGCTGGGACCCACTAAATTTGGAGCTTAGCACTAAACCTGGTGTAGTCACATAGTTGTTTCCATCCATGTTGCTGGCTTTTTCCCCGATTATTTCTAAGATACTGTTTCTATAAAATTTTAAAAACATGAAGTAACGACAGCGTATAAGATTTCTTGTTTTTCTTATACTAACACACCTTGCCTGGCGGATTCTTTTCTTTTCAGTGAAAGATGAAGAGGACCTTGATGGTATCCCTCTACTGAGAGGCAAGGAAGGAAAGGAGGCAGGCTTCAAGGTGGCACCATCTAAATGGGAAACTGTGGACTCTTCTTTGTTAGAAGAACAGGCAATGACAACATCTAAGTGGGAGATGCTAGAGAAGGATGAGGAACCTGAAGAGGAAGAAGAGGAGGAGTATGTCATCACATTAGCGTGACAGAGTGGATTGGGAGCAGGGGGACCAGGGGTGGGGTGGGGGGAGAGAGAACCAGGCACAGTATGTGCAGCCATATGGCACACAGGAAAAGTCAATATTACTGATACCAATTGATACAAGAACAATGTAACAAATATCAGTCAAACAGATGTTGATCACTGATAGTTGATTTAACTTTCAGGAGAAGGGAGTACAGGATAGAAATGATGGCTGAACGTGAAGTTAGCACATTAAACTTGCATCTATTTTTTACTAACCTGGGAAGCCTAAGTCAGTTTGACCAACTTAACCCTTTAACATGTTTTTCAGCTTTCATCTTTTGTCATTTTTGCCCATTAATTATTTTTCCTACAGGGAGGAGAAGGAAGAAGAAGAAGAGGAAGGTGGAGAAGCTGAGGAGGAAGATGAAAGCTCCCAGGATGAAGCAGAAGCTTCGAAGGAATCTACTCCCAAACCAGTGGAGATGTCAGAGGAGAAAAGAGCTAGATTAAGAGAAATTGAGGTGGGTGTGGCAGAGCAGGGATCCAGTCAAGAAAAATTCCTTTGCATGCGAAAGACTTAAGGTTGAAGCCAGGAGTGGAGGGATGGGTAGAAGATGGTGGTGATGGGGGGGGGGAGGGAGTGGAAGGGGATACTGGTTTGAACAAGTCATGGCATATTGTTAGCACCATGAGGTGTCATAGTTATGTGTCTAGTTTATTTATTTCTGATTGTAGAAAGGTAAATGCTGGATGGTACAGAAGACTCGTCGTTTTCAAACACATGTAGATGAACTTCAGTAAAGTGTGCCTAGTGTTGGCAGTACAGATTTATTATATTGTCATATGGTGTTTGAAAATGCAGTGGATCACTAATGGTGTTTGATACTCATTATACATTTGGACAGACTGTATTAACAAAGAAATGAACACTTTGTTTGTCATGACATTTCTTCTTGGTAGGGATGCACTGGATATCCAGTCCGGCCGGATAATGAAAAGTTATCTGGTTCCGGTGGAATCTTTGAAGAAATTGGCTGGATTTTTCTCAAATTTTTACTAGAACTACCTCCATTATGAAAAGATAGGGGTAGCTACTCTGATGAATATAACAACTTTCCAAAAGTTTTTTTTTTTTTGTGCTGTCCATGTAACATAGCAAGAAAGTTTCCCATTAGGGTGTTGTGTAGGTTACATGGTCCCAGTGCATTGTGGCGCTGACAGTGACAAACATTCATGTTGTAGTCTTACAGCAATGATGTGCATGTCCAGAATACCTGGACCTAACAATAAAAACAACTTTTATCACTAGGACCCACATTTATAAATGTAGATGGATGGATATTTAACAGTTGTTTTAAATTATTTAGTGTGTATTTCAAGATCTCTGTTAATTATTCCTTAACAGTATGCACAACCTGAGTCACATTCATCCATACAATCACCGTCAATTTGACTTTTGAATTGATTTTTGTTTCAAACAACTGTGTATGTTTGTACTATTCTAAACAATCATACTTTGTCAATTAATTAAGTAATCTTACCTTGTCAATTAATTGTCTATCAGCATCATTCTAGTCTACACCCTACAAAATCACACCAGCTCAGTGACGTACAATAGGACCTACAGTAACACTATCACATAGTCAACCACCAGCTCCTCTGCCTGGCACCCCCACCCCCACCTCCTGCCCACAGTGAAAGTTTTTAATGTTTTTCTTTACAAGTGAAAATATCTGGTTCTGGCCGGAACCAAAATTTTGGAGATCCAGTGCATCCCTACTTCTTGGCATCCATAATTACTCATTTTTAGCCAGGTTACTGTCTAAAGCCATTCCAATGTCTTGATTGTGATATTTCAGGTAAAAGTGATGAAGTTTCAGGATGATGTGGAAGGTGGAAGAAGAAGCAGGAAGTCAGGAATGACTTTACAGGAGCAAGTCCAGAAGTACAGGGAGAAACTACTTCAAAAGGTATGTAGATGTCAAAACATCAAAATTGACTTAAACTTGTGACTGTGATGCATTGTGGTGTGAACTGGTTCTTTGCCAGCCTGCTGTATAGTATATACAGGCATTCATGTGACTCTTATCATACTTCTCATACTTTTTAACCTTCCTCCTACATGTGCTACTTTTTTGATGAAAATCCTACTTTATCCTGCTGTTTCTCTTTGTACTATTTTTGAACTGAAAGTAAATACACAAAATGTTGTATTTAAATTGTCAAAAGTATGTGTATAAGAGACTAAGGATCAAAACTGTTATCCAAAGAAGGGTTAATAGCAAATATTGAAAGCCTCTCAATTGCTTTCTCAATAACAAGTGAAGTGTTCAATACAATGATACACCATAGTTATCATAGTTATAAAGGTTTGTTAGTGATAGCCATGGGTGAAAATGAACATGATGATGAAATCCATACGTTCCTTTTTATTGGAGCACTATGCAAATTGTATTTTTAAATTTACATAGGATATGATCAATCAATGTCTTGTCAATAATTTGAATAGACTAAGCTATTTCAATGGAGTTAGGGGAATTAATGACTTTTCAATTGAAATAGAAATGTCACTGGAGGTTAAAAGACCTATTTCAACATGGAGTAGTCTGCTGTATGTTGGATGTACACTCTCGCATTACACATGATGGAAATTGGTCTGAAGTTCAATAATTACTTTTTGATAAAGTTGTTGAATGAAGTGATTTCTGTGGTAAATTTTGAGGTTGTAGGTGTTTGTTAATAAGCAAGTTTGATTTTGTTTTTATATTTTTTACTTTAAATGCTGAAAAAGTTGAAAATGCTGAAAAGAGCTAAAAAGTTCACCACAGTAGCATGTGACCTTTGGCATACACTATGAGATGCAGTGCATGAAGGGAAATTTGTGATGTCACCACAGCACATTGATCAGGCACAGCTTTAATAATTGTTTGTATGGTTGGAAACATGATATGATCTATTCAATAACTTTGTTTGCCATATGGCACAGTTGTATGTTAGACTTACATGGAAAGGTATCACTTTTCAAGGACAAGTGGGGCTTTTGATTGTGAGGAATTTGAAAAGAATTTTGAGGGAATGTGACCTCCTTACATTACACTCTGTGACCTTAAGGAGATTTGGAGGTATATCTTGACAAAAGTTAGCTTCTCTATTGAATGTAGCTCAGATATTAGAACCAGGAGAGGTACAGGTGATATAGGGAGAGAGAGGTGTACTGGAAACAACAAGCTTGTTGATTATTACAAGTTAGCTTTAGATGCTGTTTCTGATTTTGGTGTTGCACAAATTTGTTCAGTAGAACCTTATGTCTTCATTAATAATTTCATTCTTTATTTTACTTTTAGGAGAAGACGAAAGAAGAAGAGAGACAAAGAAATAAAGAAAAGGAAAAGGAGAGAGAAAAGGCTCGCTCTCGAGTGAAGGAATATGAGAAGGCTAGAGAGAGGGAGAGAGAGAGGCTCGGAGAAAGTTCAGAAGATGAAAGTGATGATTCACCCAGGCACAAAAGAAGGTATAGTCGTAGCAGGTCTCGAAGCCCTAGGAGCAGTAGGAAAATGGGTTCTGGGTCACCGATGTCTGAAAGAAGGTCTAGGAAAAGCTCAGCAGAACCCTCTCCTCTTGCTGCCATTCGTGAATACTCAGATTCACCCTCAAGCAGGTCACGGAAATCAAGATCGAGGAGTCCAAAGCGTCCGCGACACCGTTCAAGGTCACCTAGAAGGTCTGCTAGATCAAAATCAAGATCACCAGGAGAATCCAGGAAACGTAGGTCTCGATCCAGATCACCAAGTAGAAGAAAGAGTAAAAAGAGCAAACACTGACCTAATAGAATAATAATAAGTGAGGCCTGGACACTGCCACCATTATTTGGGGCCAGTATTGAATGTCTTCAATACCGTGGTGCAGACTTCAGTTGACAGCAGTGTTTACAACATGATACCATTCAGAGGGTTTCTGAAATACCTGCCATGGTTGGCAAGATCTATAAAAATGAGATGTTTGTAATCAAATAACAATCAAGACGTGTTAGGAACAATCTAATTATATGGACCACTTGTACTTGGGAGTCTCCCTTATGCTTCAAGTGTTGTTTTGTGTTAGTTTCTTGTCTTAAAAGACATGGTAAATGAGTTGAATAAGTTTGAATCTGTGATTTCACTACCACATTTACACTACTGCAGTCAATTACATTGGAAGTGCTCATGCCTTATTTCATATCTTTTCTGATCCAAGTTGATTGGAAACAATTGCAAGACAGTATTTTCAAGAGAAAGGCAAAGAATGGATGAAGGGAGGAGGAGACCTTAAACAGTTGAATACTTAATTTTGTTATTGTACAGAAATATTTGTTGTCTTAGCACTACTCTGTTTATTATTTGGTCAGGTGTGAATAAAGTCTCAACTAAAGGGAATGTGAAGGCTGATGTGGGAGTACATTTGGGGTATTCTTCTTGATTGGTTCCTTACATCTTGATATGGACATAACCAGGTGTAGTCAGTAGTTTATCTCCTTTACTCAATCCCATTTGTTCAGGAGATTGCAAGTTATCCCAATGAAAGATAATATTAGTGGTGAGTGGAAATTTCCTGGTATAGGAATAGCCAGGTGGGGTAAAGGAGAAGGCCTTGATGAGTTCAGAAGATCCCCTGTCTCAACCCTCAAAGTTATATATGCATTATAAATGTATTGGAATTCACAGCAATATATCTAGTGCAAGGACCATAGATTCAGTCACCTGTGGACAGATTCTTAAGCAAAGTCGTAATTCTTTTTGGAACACCACATTTGTGAATTCAGCGTATGGCCTCACTTGGCTTTCATACTAATATTTTACAAGTTTCACAAAGTATTGATGTCATATATCATGAGGTTGGAATGTTTTTGTCAGATGAACTTGGACCTGAATAATACTATTGTGAGGTATAACTTGAAATGTTCATCAGAGAGGAAGTCTTGAGAACTTATATATAAAATTCACCATTTGCAACTAACAGAGATTTTTTTAGATGAAAGATTGAGGAAGGGTGAGTAATTGCATGAGAAACAATTACATACATGGTCAAAATGTCAGTGTTAAAAGTTACTAAAAATTCATCTTGAAGTTAAAAAAAAGCTTAAACCTTGTGGTCGGTGGCCAACAATGACCTCCCACCTTTAATTGTTGTGTTAAATTGGGCTTACTGTCCTGTGTTCAGCATTACTTGCATCAAGATGTGTTACAAACATCAGTGTAATATATGGGAGGACAAAGATTGGTGAGTGATTTTGATCATTGTTGTCCCAAAGTTGCAAATAATGGTTTTTACCCATATCCAATATTTCAATTCCCAGTTTCAACCAATGTAGAAACGGAATACAGAAAATCATTCTAAAACTAATGTTAAGCTGCAGAATATGGCAGTGAGAATGGCTCTTAGATCTGCCCACTCTCTGCAGATATTGTGGAAAGCATAAAACTGTTTGGAAGGGTATGTAATGAGCATAGACTTTTTTTTTCTTTTTTGGTTGTAATTTAAATTCTTGCTTTATTGGGGAAGGCAAGATTTTGAGACTATGAAATAAAGTATTTGATATTGAAACCTACAGTAATTACCAGTGGTGTTTTTTTGCACAGGGAGCAAAATGTTTTATGAAAAGTTAATCAGGAGCAGCCATGTAATAAGCTTCAGAATGCAACATAGAGAAATCAGAAACTTTAGTCTCCTTGGATTTCTGAAAGGATCTTTTGAATGGAAAACTTGAAACCAAAGCTGAGGGATTGACCCATAGGTATTAAGTGTTCTGTTTTGTGGACACTGGCGTGTATCTCTTGTAAGAGACAGTAATGGCTGTCAGAGACAGTAATAGAATCAGCCACATGTTGGGGAAGGGTGAGGTGTAATCAAACTTGAATGGGAGAGATTTCCTTAATTTTTCCCCTCTTCCCAAACTGTTAACTGCCCATTGCTGTTAACCACTTGAGAGTAGTTCAAAGGAGAGCCAAGATTTTGGGTAGGCAGTTCTAGAGTGGGGGTCTATTATTTTGCACCTGACTGCACCAGTGACCCAAAATTAAATATTGCACTGGAAATAAAAAAGATAATTGGGGGAGAGGGTAGCTGAGGTTTAAGTGGGTTCCACAGGTACCTGTTGGGAATTTGATAACAAATACCTTTTTCTAAGCTGTAATTTTCTCTTTAGCTGGAAAATGCCTTCCTTTAAAACCATTTGGAAGAACTTCCACCCAGTCTGCAAGCACAGGATTCTGAGTGGTTTTGTGGTTTGCTATTCTGTTGTAGCTGAACGAACGAAGTGTGAAGTAAGAACTGTGGCAGTGGACCTTTGGCTTCTTCCATCCTTGCTGCATGTAGTTGGGACCTTGATTAATGAAGTATCCTACAGGCCAATAAAGAAGCCATCTTTTAACAGTGCGGGTCTAAAAGCCCCTTTCAACCCTGCACTCTCTACCATTGGTACTGTATTTAAATTGCCTTCAACGGGCCAACATGGCCCTTTTCAATATACCTCTATTTCCCCCCGACATTACAGATAAAGAACAGGGACGTATATACATGAATTCGCAGGGAAGGGGGTGTGAACTATTTTGGGATCAACTGCATTTCTTTGAGACCGACTCCCATTGACATAGTATTACGATCCGAATTTCCTAGATAATTACAATTTACAGGACGGTAGTAATAATCATAGGCGTACGTGACTCTTCCAATTTGTGGGCAGAAAAAAATTTTGCCCGAATCTCAAAAAGTTGCCCGAAATTCGTTGCAGTTCAGGTGCATAAAATATACCACTAAACCACTACATGCGCGCGAAAAGTTTTGCACATTTTTCGGGCATTCGTTCACAAATTCGGAAACGTAGAAAATTCGGGCAATCTTTTCACTTTCATCTCTGCCGGAATTTCAACTTGAGTAAGGTATCAAATGTTGTTCATATCTGGTCTACTGTTACAAAGGCATACTGAGCTGGATTTGAGACCGACTTTTTGGCGCTCAGAGACCGACTTCTGGTTTTCACAGGGGTTCTCATTTTAGAGGAATGCCTTCATCGACGTATGCTTATGCTTTAACTTGGTTGGTTACTTGACTTTCGCATTGTAACCCCTTTTAAATGAAATATACAACTACCAAGGCTGGTTTTGGAAATGCCATTTATCTCACTTGATGACAATTCACGATTGCCATTTCGATAAACAATGAATGTTTTTTTATATCATTTTCAAACTCGCAGTGACTAAAGAGGGGAACAAGGGCTGTGGTTTACCCATTGGAGGTTTCTTCCTGTTTCTTCATGAACCATGGTCAAGGTAGTGGGTACGGCAAATTGTGCAATTCTCTACCGCGATCAGACGCTCCGACGGTTTAACTTTTGTTACTCTCAATGTGTGCAAATTCGTCAACATCAAGACAAAAATTTTGGTGCGGTTCGTGTGATGTAGTATCTTTGCTTTTCCTCATAGTCATGTGCGGCGATCCGTCTTTGAAAGTGGGGGATACAGTCAGTGACACTATCGACACTATCAGTCGGCCGGTTGGCGCGGAGAGTACAAAGAAAATTGTGACCAAAATAACCCCAGATCACCGGAAATGGCCCTTTCCAGGCTTTGCAACGTGATACTATAACAACTAAAATATAAATATAATAAAATAGGCCTATTGTAAAAAGTCTTGAAAAAGGTAAAGTGTTTTGACTTCCGGATCTGCCGGGTTGATTTCATGAAGGGAGGGGGGGGGGATATGTACGGTATGTACCGTATATCCCCATCCAATTCCATAGGGGATATATCCCCCATCCCGGCGCGCCGACAGTGATGCTTATAATTTGGTGTCATGTAGTAAATTATACTTACAGAGTAACCCCTACATACTCATCTATCGGATAGATCCTACACAGTCTTTGTTAACCTTGGTTAAGTTCATCCCCAATTACATAGTTGTTCTTTTGTACGTGACACAGTACAATGCAAAGCAAGTTATCCTCCATCGACGCGGATTCTACTTTGCTCATCAATACAATATTTTTAACACATTGTAAATGTTTAGCGCTCTTCGCTGTTCTACAGACCATATTTTTTAGAAACACTATACCAAAGTCAGCCAGAAAAATCCAGTTGGGTTGGGGACCATGGAGATGGACTACAAAGTTAAGGTCTTCCTTTGCGATCTTGCTGTAGATTTGCTGTCATTCAGTTACTGAAGTGCAGTTTTTTAACTATTTTGGCAATGAATAATTTTTCGAGTTTTCGTAGCGTTGAAAAGGAGGCTAGAGACAACTTGAAAGCGACAATCTGAGGGGTTCATGCATGGAGTTTAAAAATAACTTTTTCACACCGTTATGGTAATTTCATGCCTCCATCAGATCTGACACCCACTGATGATAGCTGCATGCGAAGAACGCCTAGAAAAATGAAAAATTGCTTCAATACGGGGAATTCTAAACGCGGGCATATGAAAAAGGTTTCAAACATTACAGTCAAATAAGTAAGAGCATATTTTTCTGTAGAAACATCTGAAATTGTTCCATTAAAAGTTGGAAAGAATCTTATCAATAGAGGCACGAACCGAATTTTGTCAAATATTTCAACAGATTTTAGTTAAAAATGAACCGAGTTGTTTCATTTGTACCCAAATCTAGAAAATTTTTAATTAAATCCAGTCCAATATTTGACAAGTTCCCCAATGGGTAAGATTGCTTTCCGAGATCCTGGGCCAACTTACTCGCAGGGTTGCATAGTAGGGAATGGGGGTAGGCCTATCTCAATTAAGTCAGTGTATTAGTTTGGAAAGCCTTACTATGTATGGATGTAATTTTTACTTGTGTGCGTCTGTGCAACATGCTAGCAAGTTCAAAGCACGCGGAAGAAAAAAGTAGTTAGATGAGGTTTTACCGCTCAGTTTCTAACCAATTGCTTTAAGTCGGGCCGGCCACTGCCTTTTTAAGCTCAAACCAGCTCCAAGAGCTGTTTGAGCTATTGTAATCCGCCACCGTCACTCTATCTATCTGTCTGTCTGTCTATCTAATCACGTCCGTCCACAATTGCCTTTATTGGCCATTTTATGAAAAATTGGCAAATGTATTACCTCCTACATGCTTTGATGGATTTTCTTGAAACTTGGACAACAAGGTTCCTTGGGTCATGGGCCATTCAGATTGTACAGGAATTTTGGGTCCATGGTCCCATTTGGGCCCTGTGGGCCATTTTATGAAAACTGGGCAAATGCACCTCCTCCTACATGCTTTGATGGATTGAAACTTGGATGCAATGTTTCTTGGGTCATGGGCCATTTGGGGTGTACAGGAATTTTGGGTCCAGGTTCCCATTTGGGCTCTATGGGCCATTTTATGAAAAATTGGCAAAAATTGTCCAAATATGACAACCACCTTTCTAGAAACTAGGACTTCCTTGTATTATGATCACTGACACCTCAATGCATCTATTGCTTTCAAACTAGCTTTTTAAAATTTATTTGGTTTGAGCTACTGCACCATTGGTGCTCTAGTTCCAGTTGTGGCTCACAGGCTTGTTTTCCCTACTCCATTGCTTATGCTGAGCTCCAGACACAATGGCAGTAGGTTACATTTTTTAAAGTCTTTGGTATGACCCGGCCAGGATTCGAACCCCCGACCTTCGACTGCAAGTCGGATGCTCTAACCACTTTACCATGCAGTCGATCTCGCGGAAGAATAAGCGTGTCCGATAATTCACATGCCACGGACATCCTCCAAACCGTCGGGATAAACATAACACGCCGGTACGTGGCTTACAACACGTCTTCTACAAATGGTCAAATTTTGAGAAATTTGTCGAATTATTCTTATAAAACGCATCGCAAATATAAAGAGGGTCCTTACTGCCTTACGTCTTACAGCTTTGCGCCGTGGACTGCATACAAAGGTAGGGAGTGGGATACAGGGGTGGACCAGAGGGAGGGAGGGATTGGCGACGGACCCCGCCCCTCAGATTTCGAGATATGCCTTATTTAAATTGAAATTTTCTCGTAGTAAGCAAGAAGAGAACACCAGTGCGGGTAGGTCTATTTTTCTCAAGATTCTGCCGAATATGTTCGATATTAAGACCAAAGCATGACTACTGAACAACTGAGGGTTGGGTGGACCCATGCATAGTTACGGGCCCGTAGCCACGAGGGGGGGGGCATTTCGGGGCAATGCCCCCAAAAATATTTCTGCCCCCAGATGAAAATTGAAACTGCATAATAATTAATGTGGTGGAATATTTTATGCCCCCCAATCACAACATTTTCCCCCCAATCCCAACAGTTGCTCCCTAAAAATGTGAAGCTGGCTACGGGCCCGCATAGTTAGTCATGTTGGAACAGGAACTTTACATAGGGCGAAATCCCTGACCTGCTTTGTGTCTTCCAGTTGCGTTCTGCTAAATGAAAGGAGGTTCCAGTCTGAACGAGGGAAGAAGCTGTATTTATAGCAGTCCTATTGGTACATAGCTATGTGATGTTGATGCCTTGAGGGACGAATGATCAGTTGCAAGAGGTTTTCCACTGGTAAAGCAGGAAAGCCCATTCTAACCAGGGGCGTATATACATGAATTCTCAGGGGGTGTGAACTATTTTGGGACCAACTACATTTCTTGGAGACCGGCACCCATTGACATAGTTGTACGATTCGAATTTTCAAGGGCCTTTTTTTCTTCTTCGTCTTCTTGCTTTTTTGCACTTCTGCGGCCAACTACGTACATTTCTTGGAGACCGACTTCCATTGACAAAGTCGCACAATCCAAGATTTCAAAGAAATTTTTATTTTTTTGGGGGGGGGGGGAGGGGGCCTTTTTGCACTTCAAATGTTGTTCATGTCTGGTCTACTGTTACAAAGGCATACTGAACTTGATTTGAGACCGACTTTTTAGCGCTCAGAGATCGACTTTTGATTTTCACTGAGGGGGGGGGGTGTCACACCCTCGAATTTACGCCCTGATTTTAGCCTTGTAGAGAGTTGTTAGTCTTTTCACAGCTCTTCTAGGATTTTAAGGCTGTTCCACTCTAGTTCGTTTGACATTTCAGCTAAACTACTATGGGGAAATAATCATGGCAAACAAATTTAACAGCTCCGCGTTGTATCTGTTCAACTTTGTTAATTAGGGAGGCAGAATAAGGATCCTAGCCTAGTTAACAAGTGTAAGCTAGGCATTTGTTTTGATGTTCTTGGAACAAGAGGGTAGGAGGTTCCTTTTGATGAAATCCAGCCACTGATTAGCAGATGATGTAATACTGTTGATAACTATAACGTCGTCCAGATATCTGGATGCCAGTAGTTTGTTTTGTGCAAAACCGACAGAATTCACATTAATTTTGTAAACACTGAATTCACTGAGTTTGTGAGGTCACGTGTGTGACAAGTTATGCAAATGCCGTAAAATAAAGACCCTGCATCCTTATAGGCCCAATGTATTTGTGGAAAGATAACTTTTGTTCAGTGTGGAGTTCCGAACAAAGGTCCGTATTTTACATGTTGACCATCGTCGGACGGTTTTTTGACACCCAAATGTGAGGGCCCCTAAGTGTGGGGGTCTGGGTCCCGGTTGGCCCCGTTGTAAATCCAGACCTGGTTTGGGAGTGATACTAATGACTTCGCGTTTGTCGGGATGAAACTCTATCATCCATCTTTTCTGTCAATCTTGTAGTGTGCCAAGGTCTTGTTGCATTAGTTTGCATCAGATTCATTTTTCAGTCGCCGTATAGGTCATAGTATCATCAGCTAAAAGACGAGGCGGGTGGAATGAAGATTTTGGGCAATGTTAATATAAAAGAGGAACAGGCAGGGTCCTATCCAGAGGCCTGTGGTACGCCAGAAGATACACCCTGAAAAACACGAAACTTCAATTGAAGACAGGAATGATGGATCCTTTTAATATTTGGTGTATTGGTGTGTTACTTTAAGAGAAAGAGAACCCTTTTAGTTTGTTGCAGCTCAAAGGTCATCTGAGGTCATCATTCAGAGGTGAAACTAAGAAAACCTCGTACACTAAATAGACAGCCAGGATCGTACCTCCAAATTGTGTCCGGCGTTTGGCTACCATTCCAAAGATAAAAAAATTATTTTATTTATTAACTTTCTTTAACCAGGGTATCCCGTTCAGGGACTGTTCTTCCACGGGGCCCTGGATGGGTACAAAGTAAAACAAAGAGTAAGAAAAGTACTAAACATATCAAATTGATGTAAGAACAAACTAAACATTACTTCAAAAAGGTTCGGGAACATAAAACAGTAAGACGAATTAACCTGTAAAACATGAGATGTAACGCAAAAGTACAAAAAGTTAACAATAAAAAGATTTAAGACAAATGTAAGAGAATGGAACGAAATAACAAAACAAAACAAACAATAAACTAAACATTATTAATGAGCGACATAGAAGGTGTAAAAGTGGTGCATACAAATAAAAAATATATACGTTCAAAAATAATGTGAAAGGCAAAAAAAAAAACATTTTTCTCACAATCATACCTATTACAGTAAATTTTTTTATTTGAATTACCTAACTATGAACACGTGTAAATGATGCTGTGACTATAGGATGATTAGAAATACTACAAAATGAACGAGCTTTTTGATAGCGTAGTGGACTAGAGCTCGGGTTCTGACGCAGATGGTCCTGGATACGATTCCCTCCTAGGACATGTTCTTTTCTTTTTCATTTTTTGTTATTCACTGTTTGATAGGTTCAAATGTCATATGAGGTCAGCAGAGGTCAAGATGTGAAAACATCGTTAAAAAAGGAAAAAGTCAACAAGCGTAAATTTGAGGGATTAACCGAGTCAGTGCAACAAATCATTCCCTTGCAGCAGAAATCACTAAGCCTTTGGGCTCGCTGGTTTGATGTTGAAATGCATGCATTTTGCCAATGGTCTTGCCATAGCTGCACCTGATCTTAAGTGTTCCTTATTTGTCTATAAGAGGGGTGGGGAACCTCCGCCCTGCGGGCCGTATGCTGCCCGCGAGGCCATTCCGGCCCGCGAGGCAATTCATAAATATAAATTTAGATTTACCTGAAAAGTAATTGATAATGTTTTAGCCCATGATACAACTATTTATCCTGCTTATACCACTTTTCGGGTAGGCTATTTCACCTAGAACTTTTGCGAAACACTACTAGCATATCACTAAAACCCTATGCACAATGAAACATGCCCACCGTTTCATTAGACAATAGTCTAGGTGCAAAATCCTTGTAATTACAGTGGTAGTAATGGAAGCTTTGTGTGGGAAGGCTGCAAAGTATTGATCACAATTGTACTGTCATGTGTATAGGTCTATTAAAGCGATAAGCAGTGGGCACTGTATTTAGATTTGGAGGGGGAGGATCGTTTCTTCGAAGAGAAATCTAAACGTTAAAAGTGTATAATTTTGAAAGTGTTAGGAATCAGGGGTGGGCAACCTACGGCCTGGGGGCCGCATGCGGCCCGCCAGTGATTTTTTTTTTTTTGCAGCACGCGAGATGTCTCAAGGAAAAAAGAAAAAAAAAAGTATATTTTACACCATCACAGCAAACGAGCTCGTAGCTTTGCTTTTATCGGTACAAATGACGCTCCTCAGCATGCGTATCATGACTATTCACTTGTGATCAGCTAAATGTTTGTCTAATTAGCGGTAATTTACCTTTAAAATTTGTCCAAAATGATGCACCAAATTACATCTAAGGACCCTCAAATATCCACAACTTTCCAAAGGGTTAAGGAATGTCAAAGATGTGCAGTAATTTACCTTAACATTTGTCCAAAATAATGCACCAAATTGCATCTAAGGACCCACAAATATCAAAACAATTTCCAAAGGGCTAAGAAAAAAAATTTGCAGTAGTTTACCTAAAATTTGTACAAAATGATGCACCAAATTACATCTAAGGACCCTCAAATATCAAAAAATTTTCCAAAGGGCTAAGAAATGTAAAAAATTTGCAGTAATTTACCTTTAAAATTTGTCTAAAATGATGCATGCACCAAATTGCATCAAGGACCCTCAAATATTCAAAAATTTTCCAAAGTGGAGGGGGACACCCCTCCCCTTGGACACCCCTCCCCTTTGACCCCTCTCCCAGGACCCCGATCCAAAACCAGGTTAAGCACCCAGTCTTGAACAGCTTCCTACGCCCATGGAGAAATTAGTTGCAAACCGTCAGTGCCAGACATCTCACTGAATTCTGTCAGGTAGGCCTATTTTCCCCATTACTTGTCAGCGATACTATACTGAAATAGCGTTTTTGTGAATAAAGATTTATATTGTTTGAAAGTCCTCAGAATTAAAGTTTTGAAATCAACAGTAGGTCGTTGGTACAAGTGCGGCCCGGTCAATTTTATATTCCCAATATCTGGCCCGTTCAGTAAAAAAGGCTGTCAACCCCAGTGTTAGGTAAAGACAAAAAGAAAGTTGGTTTCAAAATATGCGTTTTCTTCGCGGCGCTTCGCGCGCACTTTGCATATGTGCTCATTCAATATTACTCCATATAAATAAAAATGACCATTATAGTGTGATACTTCCGGTCTGTGTAGCGTTGAACATTCAATATCATTTCATGATAGTGGATGAGCATTTTATTTCCCACAAATTGTTACAAACTCTAGACATTCCGGGACTTCGTCCAAGTTTCTCACTGGGCTTTTCCCCTCGACCCCACCCATAGCCTGTCTGAGGCCCCTTGGCCTGCGTCCTATTGGGAAAGCTTGCAGCGCCCTCGCTATCTGCGGCCCGGGAGTGGATTATGACTATCAAACAGGGGCGTCGATTTGATTTTGGAAGTGGGGGACATCTGGCCTAAAACTTCTCTCCTATCCCTGTGAGGAGTCTAAGAGGAGGGAGCCCGGATGCAAAATGGTGCCAAATGTTTCAATATTTAGGGTTACAATGAAAACTGGGGGTCTACTTCATTGACTAAAGGAAAAACCGCATGCAGGCTCAGCCAGGGGGTGGTGCTTGGATTTGCCGACATGAAGGCCAGCTACTCTAAGCCCCGACAGATTCAATGGGTTGCCGAAATGATGCCGAACTCAAAATATAAGGCGCGCGAAGCGCGCCAAAAAAAATTGGGGTTATATTGAAAAAGATTTCATATTTTTGTTTTCATTGAGAAAAGTTGAAAAAGTTTTGTTTTTATTGAAAAATCTGCCCTACTTAAGAGCACACCAAGAGATTTGATGGGGCGACTACATGATCTTCGTCGGGGAGTACATTCTTCTTCTCACCCATTTAGGCTCCCACCTTTTACATTGAATAAATCCAATATGTCTGAAATGGTGGGTGTTGCAGCTAGACAGAATTGAAGATGAAAGCGCACGTAGCGCGCGAAAATTTTGTGAAGTTATAGAAAGAATTGTTACAGAACTTACTGCCTACGAACCTGATAAAGAGCCATGTGGAATACTTTCTGAGCATATCTATGTCTTCACCACTACTCGCCTACATGTAGTTATTTTGGTTACCTCACTTTTAAGTTTCAGGTCACAAAAAGTGGAGGGGGACAAATGTGTTAGCACCCCCTCCTCTCAAAAAAGTGGAGGGGGCATGTCCCCCCGTCCCCCCCCAATCGACGCCCATGTATCAAAACGGCCCGTATAATGAAAAAGGTTCCCCAACCCTGGTCTATAAATCACACAGTCATCAGCAAATAATCTGACTTCAGAAGAGATGTTATCTGTCAAGATGTTTAGGGTCTTTTGCATCTCCCTGTTTATATGAACTAAAAATAAAAGAGGACCCAGTACCGTGCGCTGTGGTACACCGGAGAATAGCCTAACATAAGTCCAATCGGAAAAAAATCACCCCAACATGAACAACAACTCTTCGTATTCTATAACTGGAATTCGACCTGATCAATCAATTTCTGACTGGACTATTTCAAAATGTTTAAAGGAAAGGCTTGATTATTACTGGCGCAGACACTGAGTGAACTTGTCGTGCAGAGTAAGGCCCCCTAAGATGCCCCGAAGACTATAACCAGGCCTTTACTAACAAGTAAACAACCAACCAACCAACACCACGTGAGCCCAGTACAAGTCGACTTCTACCACAGTCATGGTAGAACTTGTCGATGTTAACCTTCAAGCCGTGCACTGATGTGTCGTTAACTACCCACTCAGGCAGACTGTTCCACTGAATCGTTGACAACTCTATCAGGGAAGCTGAACTTCCTAATGTTAAGCCTTGCAAAATGCTTCACTAGCTTCTTACAATGGGCTCAGACTCGAAAATTACTTCGAACCTTTAAATAACTACAAGATAACAAAGTATTCCTTTCAGAGAGAAATTTGTAAACCTGGAGCACGTCCCCCGGTCCTTCTCAACTCCAGGGTGGTAAGCCCCACTGGCGGATCCAAGGGGGCAATGGGGGCCATGGCCCCACCCAAAGGTGAGCCAAAAATTAGTTTCCGAAAATTCGCTGAATAATTAAGGATCGATTAAATTACCTCCATAATTGTACACTTTTGTTGCACCAACTCGCATCTGAGGGCTTTAAGTTACATATTACTGTACCACCAGTTTGGCCCCTTCTAAACAAAGGCCCTGGATCCGCCAGTGGTAGACCAAAGATGTTGTAGTCTAGTAAAATGATACTTGGTAGATTACTCACCTATAAGGTGAGTGGCTCTCCTCTGATTTTGCTCTTAAAGAAACTTGTCCTTTTCACAGAAGGGACTCCATGTCTGAACGGCATAGTCAAGATGGGGTCTGCTTAACTCACAGGCGTAGGAAGCTGTTCAAGACTAGAGGGATGAACCTTGTTTCGGATCGCCTTCCTGGGGGAGAGGTCTACCCTCCCCCCTTTGGAAAAAGTTTTGATATTTTAGGGTCCTTAGATGCAATTTGGTGCATCATTCTGGAAACTTTTAAGGTAAATTTATGCAATTTTTTTACTTTTCTTAGTCCTTTGGAAGATGTTTTGATATTTCAGGGTCCTTAGACAGTTAGATGCAATTTGGTGCATCATTTTTGGAAAACTATTAAGGTAAATTACTGCAAGTTTTTGACATTTCTTAGTCCTTCGAAAATTTTTTGGATATTTGAGGGTCCAATTAGATGCAATTTGGTGCATCATTTTGGATAAATTCTAAGGTAAATTACTGAATTATTTTTTATTTCTCTCAGCCCCTTGAAAATTTTTTGGATATTTGTGTGTCCTTAGATGAAATCTGGATGCATTATTTTGGAGGTATATTTTTGCCCATTTGTGAAATTGCTTAGTCCTTTGGAAAACTTTTTGATATTTGAAGGTCCTTAGATGCAATCTGGGATATTATTTTGGACGTATTCTAAGGTAAATTACCGCAAATTTTTGACATTTCTTACAGAAGAGACAAATAGCGGGGTTTCATGCTTTGAAAGTGGGTGGCCTAAATATACTTCCGCCCGTACAAATTCCGCTGGGGCTGTCGCCCCAGCCCCCGCTTCCTACGCCCTTGTAACTTAAAGCACTAGGCAGTCGCCTCAAAATTACGTTTGCTTTGAAAAATGAGCAAACTCTTGTACATCTCCTCTTTTTGCATTACAAGCACCACTGAATACGTTTTGAACAAGCAATAGCCTGGGTAGCCTAAAGAAAGGAGAAATTCTCCTTCCCAGATAGCATACAGTGTTGGCGTTAATACGTTGGGCCAATGTTGGCAACCGTTGGCAAAAGTTCATTGGTATTACTTTCACCCAACGTAACGCCAACAGTGTGTGCTATCAGGGTTAAATTTCACAATTCACTAACAAAAATATTGTCACATGATCAAAATAGGCCATTCATGAACTAGAGTGACGGGGCATACTAACTCTGATTGGGGTGACTGCATTTTCCCTTTAAACAAATTAACTTTACTAAAAGTATCATGGAAATTCAGCACCCTATTAGCCCTAGCAGTACGCAGCTGCACACTACCAAATGACTCTTTCTCAAATGTCACATCACTCAAAATACTACCATCCATGTTATAATCATAGGCTAGGCCTATCTGAAATTTTTAGGTCCAAAATGGAGGACTTTGCATTTATCTGCATAAAAAGACATTTGCCAGTCTAAGACCATGAAAATAATCTGTCCAGCCTCTTTTTACAGCAATGAGGCATCGCCCTTAACACTAACCTTCCTATATAGCTCGTGTCATCAGCAAACTTATACTAGATGTGAGAGAGCTATTAGTATCACTACTAGCGGCTCGCCATAGGGGCACTGGGGGCACTTGCCCCCCCCCCCAAACGTTTTCAATGCATGGTCTTCAATTTTCAAAAAATAACGTTATTCGATATGACATAATTATAAAGTACTTCTTAATTTGGACAAATTATCCCCTCTATCTCACAAATGTCATGTAATATTTATAAAGTATGAACTAATATGTAATTGTCAAGTATATTTTCGCAATAATTTCAAATTTTCAGCCTAGGTTTACTGGGTCATTCGACCACTGATCATACGAATTAATATGTTTCGATCGAGTCGTCATGATTTCAATTTATTTTCAGGCTCGTGTGCAGCTCCTTCAATGGCAGAATGGGGGATATTCTAGTTTGGGATAAAGGAAATGATAGAATGCCGCACTCTCCCATAGGGGGCCATTAGTTGGCGCATATAATTCTAAGAAAATTTCCTTTGCTTAAAGTCTCAACCATTGCCGAGAGTTGTAAGCTGCTCTATGGCATTTGTTTTGTTTTGTGTGTTATGTGTTAGTGTTTACCTCCCGTAAAGGGTGAACGAGAAAACATTTGGTAAAATCACTGAAGCCGTAACCACCGATTATCGCGAAAGTTGCTAATGCTTATTAGTAAAATCAGATGTGCCGGACGTGTGTGAAGATTAATGTAAAACGCGAGAACTTTTCACTAATTGGAAGCTGTATCGGAGTCTGGTCGAACATGATTATGCTGAAAGTTTTGAATGCATACCCAATGAGTATTCAATTTATTATAGTAGAAACAATGCA
>WURT03028662.1:0-15405 GCA_009936505.3 Holothuria glaberrima | reverse complement strand
TCATGTTGAACTAAAAAAACTTTCTTTCATTCCGTCTATTGATTCAAGGCATTGCCCCAGGTAATTTATTCCAATAGTAGTCCCACGGTTTCAAAGTTAAAGTATCTTGCACAGAAATTGATCCCTGAAATATAATAAAAAGCAAAACCTGTGAGCGACAAGGATGCTGTGGCCTCCAAACTGGGGAAGGGGGAATTACTAATTTTTCCATTACTAATGATAGCAAAAATTGGAACTAGATGTGGGTTTTCAATGAAACGAATTACTTTTGCAATGTTGTATTAAATAGTGTTACAAAACTGTAATGTTTTAAATATGTCCCATATCCCCCTCTCTGATCTCTTTCCATCGTATGCGCTTACTGTAATGCCTCACTTTATCTTCCATCAGACAGTGAAAATGGAAGCATAGAAGGGCTACCTCTAAGATTTTTCATCTTTCCCACATTCAAACTCTCTGCACCATGATATAAAGAAATCGACTAGTCGTACGTTGATTCGACTTTACATGCAAAATTTGTAAACAGCGATTATATCTTTTATCTTTTTAATTGCTTATTCAACTTTATTTGTAGCAAGTTGTATGCTTTATTCTAATGTCAACAATTTTGCTGAAACAGCAGGGCTTCCTATGGCTTTACCCCCTTGTAATTTCACTGGAGTTTCCCCTGGACTCTACTAGGGTCCTAAGGCAAAACCCTGTACTCCTCGTCAAAGCAGGGGGGGGGGGGTGGGTTCACTCTCCCTCAGAGCTTACGAAGCCGTTGGATTGTTTCTGTATCCCTCCTACCCCCTCCACGTGCAACAGAGAATTGTGTCATTGTGTGTACAGTCATGGCTATGGGATTTTTTCGTACATCAAGGTGCATGAATCAAAACAATTCTCAGAACGCAAAATGCAGTTTCTTGCAGTTTATTGCAGGTGCAATCCCAATTTCTTAGACCTTGAGTTTACTTAGCCTAGCTTTTTTTCTGTGCATCAGTGTGTACCTTCCAGGTTCTCATACTGCAGGATGTATCTTTCTGAGTTTTAAATTAATTTCAAATCTAAATTTTCTTCTGACATGAAAGGAAAAGCCGGGTTACCTGGAGTGAAAGTTGAGATTCTAAGAGTGCTAGTACTTGGGGGTTGAGGTGACTCAGAGCTCATCGCTGGCAATTCAGTGGTACTAGGAGATGTTGTTTCTGCACCATCTGTACTAAAGCTGGACGTTTCTGGCCGTCTGGAAGTAACACTTGGAGTCTCCGGTCTCTCGGTGCTTGTCTGTAGAACTGTAAATTAATAATTAAAATAGGCTGAGTTCTTCGTCATCCAAACGTTGTTTGAAGTAGCAAGTTCTTATCTCAAACCAAACGCTGAACTTTACGGGATAGAACATAGTTGCAAACAGTAACAACAAAATCAGAGAAATTGATCACCTTTTCATTAAGTGGTAGCTTGTTTGGTGTACTTGGTCGTTTATCATTTTTGATGACACCTTTCTGTAATCTTTTTGTAAAGTGAAAGCTTCCTTTGTAAATAAATCTTTCTAAATTAAATTTTGATTAAAACTATGGTAGAAATTGAGGTTTACATTAACCTGGGTTCAGCGAGAGATGCAAAAGATATCTTACTTCTCATGCAAACACCGTCTGCAACTTCTTGTTCCGGTGGTAAGATATCACAATCGAAATTTGTAAATGAAGCCACAACAATGGGACAACCACTTTGTAACTGGCCACAAAATTCAGAACAAATTTGAAGTCCGGTACTCTCCAGAGGTGGGAAGAATATTAAACACACAGCTGGTAGGAGATCATCGTCACAGAAAATTGTCGAAGCGAGTGCAGTCACCTGTTCAATTGTGGTCCTCTCACTTAGCTGGAACAAGGGCACGGGTTGTGCTCTTTGGTAATTCAAATATTCCGTACAGATACCAAAGACTTCGATCGAATCCTCGGTAGTTTGGGAGGCTGTAACAAGTAATGGTAGTTAAATTTACTTTTTTTAATTGCGGTCATGATAAATTGATCTTAACCCGTTCATATGTTAGCGAAGAAATTATACTTCAAGTCAGTTATTACTGATTATGGTATACCACCATTTACAGTAAGACCTGGTAAAGGCTATGTGTATCGGGTAGATCGATTCAGATCATTCAGTGTTACAGATATCTTAGTTCTCCGTTAGGAAGTCTATAACTGCCCTAGCAAAGTCCGGCGTTAAAATGGGTTGTGATCAGTCTTCACCTGCATAACATTCAGCATGTTCTATTGCTTTTTCCATCTGCCACTCTTTTCCAGATTTGCTTCCAATATGCTTTTAAGGTGATGTCCTTGTTCTAAATCCCTAAGTTAGTAGGACAATACTTTGCATAGACTATATTAATTTAAAGAAATGCACCAGGAGTAGAATGAAGACATTACCTGAAGGAGAAGTTGACATTACTGTAGGGCTACTACTTGGAGTTTCTGTTGACTCGGAGCTCGTGGCTACTGTTTTCGGATCCTGACGGGTGGTATCTGGTTGTACTTGGTCAGTGGAAAGTGTTGATTGGTCTCCGAGAATGGTAGTTTGTGTTTCTAATTCAGTGAATCCAGTTTCTGGACCTTCAGTACTCATTCTAGACGTTTCTGGCTGCTCAAAACTAACGCTGGGAGTTCCCGGTCTCTGAGTACTTGTCTGTGCTACTGTAGGTTAGTATAATGTAGAAATGATTCAACTGCTGTAGATTTTTAAAGCGGTATTCAGCTCTTTGTGTTACCAAAAGTCAATTAATATTTACAAAGATATTAAAATGTTATTTCAAGCTATTAGGTTTTATAGATTATATCAATTTTTTTACTGTAACCTTTGGATATTTCCGTCAAGCGTTTTTTCTTCATCTAATTCCTTCTAGATAGTCTTATAAAATCATACATATTTGTAAGTGATTGATTTCATGATTTTCTCGACACATATTGTGTTAAAGCAGAAAAGAAAAATTAGCAGCTCATTCAAAGCCTTGACAAGAAAAATGTAGCGTATGCATTAAATCCTTCTTATAAATGTTTCGTGATAATACGGTTCTGTGAACATTTCAGAACTAGATTTTCGTGACAGTTTAAGGCATGTTTAACAATTTTTTCAAAAATCGAAAATTACAACACATGCAGAAATTGCTTTCTTAACTTTATTATCTTACTTCTCATGCAAACACTGTCTGCAACTTCTTGTTCCGGTGGTAAGATATCACAATCAAAACTGGTAAATGATGCCACAACAATGGGACACCCATTTTGTAACTGGCCACAAAATTCAGAACAAATTTGAAGTCCAGTGCTCTTCAGAGGCGGGAAGAATATCAAACACATAGCTGGTAGGAGATCGTCGTCACAGAAGAATGTGGACGCAAGTGAAGTTACTTGTTCAATACTTGCTCTCTCACTTAGCTGGAACAAGGGCTCTGGTTGTGCTCTCTGGTAATTCAAATATTTAGTACAGACACCAAAGACTTCAATTGAATCCTCAGGGATTTGAGAATCTGCATCAAATATTGGTAATTAAATTTACACATCACAATAAGCCATGCTAACTTCGATCTCAAATCTTATTCATATGTACTGAAAGATATGCCAATACACGAAAAGCATATTCATTATCCTTAAATTAAGGACGAATGATTCAGCACAGGTCTATTTCCTTTCTGTTGTTTTCAGTGTAGTCTAGTTAAGAATATGGAAATTATAACTTGTGTGTAAGGAAACCCTTTTGAAAAGGATCCTTTTGAAAAATAAAGCATTCATAAACGTCTTTATTTATCTACCAATTTGCTGTACAATTGTACAGGCAAGCGTTTTACCCCATTATGTCAATGTTTTAAGAATTTTTAAATGCCATGTAGGAATTTCCGTATTAACAACCGACAGAGATATTCATCAAGAATGATTTTGTATGATTACCTGAAGGGGAAGTTGATATCATTGCAGGGGAGCTACTTGGATTTTCCGGTGATTCGGAGCTCGTGGAGGGTGTGTCCGGTCCTTGACTGCTGCTAATCTGTGTATCTGGTTCCACCGGGGCAGTGGTTAGTGTTGACATGTCTTTTATAAGGATAGTCTGTGTTTCTTGTTCGGTGAGTCCAGTTTCTAGACCTGTAGTACTAATACTAGAAGTTTCTGGCTGCTTAGAACTAACGCTTGGTGTTCGGGGTATCTCTGTACTTGTCTGTGGTACTGTAGACGAGTTCAAATTATATAGATCTCAGTTGCCTAGAGTATAGAGTCTAGTGCGGAGTATAATGTAGTTCTTCGTGGTAACAAATATGGATGGAATTTTGTTACCGGTGAAAAAATCAAGTTATGTTTCAAGAAATCATTTTATATATTAAATATCACTTGTCCTTAATGTAATTGTTGGTAGTTGAATATCTTTATGATTTTAGTTTCATGTAATCAAATTCGTGTTTATACATATATTTCTAACCGATTGACTATCTTCAAAATCTTGAAACATAGAATTTGGCATTAGTATTAGTAAGAGAAATAATTCAAAACTTTTTTCCAAAAATTCGGCTAAAGTTATAAGGTGAATGGATAAAATTATTCTTTGAAATCTTCTTACTTGGCATACAAAGACCGTCTGCAATTTCCGGTCCCGGTGGCAGTATGAGACAATCGAGATTTGTGAGTGCTGCGAGAGCGATAGGACAACCAGTCAGCACCCGATCACAAGATTCGAAGCACACTTGAAGACCGGTACTTGCCAAAGGCGGGAATAGTAACGAACAAACTTCAAGAAAAACATCGTCGCAGAGTAATGCAGAGAGTGCCATTACGTCTTGAACAGAAACACTTTCAACAAGTGGAAAGAAAGGCTCTGGTTGTGCTCTCTCATAATTCAAGTATTGGATGCAGGCACCGAAGACCTCAATAAAATCTTCAGGAGCTTGAGAAGCTGTCAGAAAGGACGTGAGAAAAGGTTTACTCTTTAAAGTTGCCATTTTACTGAGAACCGTAAAAGGAAAAAGCACTAAGTTTTAGCTCTTAATTAGCTGAAACAACATTTTCGACGGTTCTCGTAAAGTGCACCTTCGCTTATGTGAGGTACCACAGAATACGAGGTATACATCCGCCATCCGCCTAAGTGCATGATTTTTATACATTTGATCGGTGTGCAAGAACCGCCTAACTTAAGATGATCATGTTTTGCCCTTCAAATTCATTTATCTGAAGATCCTGAACTATCTTTAAGTAGAAATTCCACAAGGAATCTGATTCACGTCCTTGTCAAGTCATGGGAAGATTACTGAAAGTCGTCAACTCAACTTACTTTAGAAACTTTTAGCTCAAGTCAAACTCCATAGAAAGGTTTATTGCAAAACTATTCCTCCATATAGGTAGAACTCTCAAACGTTATGTGGTCAACGTCAAAAAGTTGTGATGTCCAGATTCATGCAAAATAATGTCACTTAAAATGAAGTACGTTGTTCATATTCCAAATTGTGGAGATGTTATTACTTTTAGGGAAAATGTGAAAATTTTACCTGATGAAGGAGTTGACCTCGTTGCAGTGATGCCACTTGAGGTCTCCGGTGATTCGGGACTCGTTCCTCCTGTGTCCGGTTCCTGACTAGTGGTAAACTGTGTATCTGATTCTACTGGGTCAGTGGTAAGTGGTGATCGGTCGTCGATAATGATAGTTTGTGTTTCGTGTTCGGTGAATCCAGTTCCAGATTCTGGACCTTCTGTACTAATACTAGACGTATCTGGTTGTTCAGAACTAACCTTGGGAGTTTCCGGTCTCTGGGTACTCGTCTGCCTAACTGTAAGGTATTTGAAAATATGTAAAAGTAGACAACAAAGATCTGTATCCTTCGAGAATCCTTGATTTCTTGTTGTTACTGCCTAACATGCGTTTAAAATCGTGTTGCAATCGAGCACATCTAATATCAAAATCTTATGTACATCTAATATCAAATTTTACTCAATGTATTTTTTGTGAATAAGTTATCTTACTTTTCCCCCTTTTTTAATTTATGTAGCAAAGCAGATTCTAAGCTACTGATCAAGACTCAAAGAAGAACCTTCTTGACAGTTTCCACAGTGAAACACGTTATCAACAAGGAAAACAGATGAACTAAATAACATAAATGAATGTACAATTTTCCTATGTAATGTCTTACTTGACATGCAAAGATCATCCGAAAGTTCCGGTCCCGTTGGTAGGTTACCACAATCGAAATTTAGAAATGATGCGACTGCAAAAAGACATTCATTTCCTAAGCGATCACAATCTTCATAACAAAGCTGAAGTCCAGTACTCGCCAGAGGAGGGAAGAGGATAACGCATAAAGCAGGCAATTCTTCTTCGTCACAGAAACTTGTTGCAGCTAATGAAGAAACTTGTTCAAGAGAAACGCCTCCAATTAACTGGAAAAAGGGCTCCGGTTGTGCTCTTTCGTAACTTAAATATTCTGTACAGACACCAAATACATCGATGGACTCTTCGGGAGTTTGGGAACCTGCCGAAAATATGTAAATTATCTTTTGGTAAGTCTTACCATATGAAATAACTGATTTGCTATGTATAGCTGATTTAGAGGGGAATATCCTTATTCATGTTTGTTGACAATTGCCCTCCAAAAGTATTCATGAACTCTCTTTGCAGTCTTCATATATGAATTACATTTATAAAATTTCAAGCTTTGTTGTTATACGCACAGCATGTACACATTTGCCATGAAATACTGAGTTTGCAGCTTTTCCTAAAACGGGAGATGTACCTTTAAGAACCTGTTCTAACGTGGGGGGGGGGGGTTGGAGTGAAAATTGCTGCAGCATTTGAATGTCTTTTGATGCATGTTAATTCTTTTATTTTGTTCAGGCTTTGGAGTACATTTGCTTTCAAAGGTTTAATGTATTTAAAATATTTTTGATAAAATTTAAGGGATTTAAATTTAACTGTTTTTTCTAGGATATGAAGTAAGTTGTTCTAAAACATTAATTATATCATTGAAATCTACAAAATTCAAAATTAATCATTCATATTTGTAAAAATATTTGAAACTGGGAATATATTTAGCTAATTTTTCCCTTTAGTTATAGAACGTTTTAACATTCTTAAAGTAGTGCAATACCTTCAGCCAAGTTTCTTAACATATAGCTAAAATTAAAGTACATAACATTTGGTCTTCTTTCGAAGATTAAAAAAAGGAAGGTGATGAGACATGTGAGTTAATTGTTCTCATTTTATTAATCTTTCTTCTCAAGCAAAGATCATACGCGATATCTGGTCCCGATGGCAAGAAACTGCAATTGGAGTTTTACAGAATATTGTTGAAGTTAGATTAGTGACCTGTTTGATAAAAAAACGTCTTCAACAGGCTGAAATAAGGGGTCAGTTGTGCTCTTTGGTAATTTAAATATTCAGAACAAGCACCAAAGACGTCAATGAACTCTTCAGCAGTTTCAGAAGCTACCAAAAATGTGAATTTAATATAAAGGATTCTCTACATCAAATAGCTGTTTACTCAAAGTTATAGACTTAATACGCATTTCGCTGTGAGGCTTAGCGTTTTGGGGAGGGCTCTTAATTGAGGGGCTTTCCTCTTTTCCATTGGAAAATTTTGCAATGTTTGAATGTATCTAAATACAAATTTATCTTATTTTTGGCAAGGTTTTGATCCATGTTTTTGCAGAATATGGATAGGCTATTTGAATAATGATACACTACGAACACAGGTGACAAGGAAGGAGATAGTCCTTACAAAGCTGCGTGAAAGCTTGTTTGGCCCTTTATTTTTAGACCGAGAGTTAAATCCCCCACCCTTCGCTCCTCACGCCTATATGTACTCCTCATCTGCAGTCTCATAGGACTATGTAAGTTGCACAATCTTTGTTGATATACATATGATTTTCCTCGACGCAAAACCAATTTGTAATATCGTATAAGATTAATTTGTGTCGTTCAATTTGCTTGAGTTTTCTTCAAAATTTCTAAGGTCTTGGTCAGGCTGTTAATTAATTTACTTCACATCACGACTACACACCAGTGAGATGATTTATAGCTACGTAAAACAAGTTGCAAAAAGGAAAGCAATCAGTGTGCGGTGACGTCCGTAGGTGGTCAGGTCTCTTTTTGCTATTTACAGGTTTATACTTCCCTTATCCTACCAGTTAACGAATTTTGATATTTATACTAGCATTACCTGATGAAGAAGTAAAAACTACCCCAGGGCTGCCACTTGAAGCTTTTGGTATTTCTGTATTCATTCCTCCTGTTTCTGGTTCCTGACTGGTGGTGAGTTGTGTATCCGGTTCCACTGGGCCAGTGGTCAGTGTTGATTGCTCTTCGACAATGATAGTTCGTGTTTCTAATTCAGTAAATCCAGTTTCTGATTCTAAACTTTCAGTACTAGTACTGGATGTTTCTGGTTGTTCAAAACTAACACTGGGAGTTTCTGGGGTCTGAGTACTTGTCTGTGCGACTGTAGGTTATTTAAAGAAAAGTTGATTTTCTTAAGTTAGTTTCTGGAGCGTCTATATGTCCCGTCTTGGGAGCAAACATTGTCTGAAATTGTAAATTGTTCTCAAAAGAGCAAAGTTTATATGGATACTACAAGGTCTCCGTACTAAAAAGAAAGTTTTATCTATTAATTTTAAGTGATATCCCTGTGGTCACTTTTCCTATTAGCTTGTCTAGGTTCATACATTTTAAAGTAACGGAGAAACATATGACTAAAATTACAATCTAGACATAACAATTTATTCGAATAGATAAGGAACGTTAAATTATGTGATTATAAATCAAGGTTTTCCATACATAATATAGACAGTTTACCCAAGCTTAGTATTCGCAGTGTGTTACCACTCTACGTCACAACTTAGGCTCGTCTAAAAGGCTGCTTCTTAATGTCGCCTAAGCAAAATTTGGAATTTCTCAATTTATTGGGCATACACTGATATGAGACATTTTTAAGACCAGAAACTTGAGTTTGCAAGAGAAATACAGAAAGCGGTAAATTCAGCAACTGTTAAGAAGAATTATAGTATCTTTTTCATCTTTGTGTCATATCTGAAACGTAATTCAATCATCACAAACATAATCTCCAGACAATGCCAGTTAGCCGCATTGACATTTCTAAGTTCGTTCTCGCGATGGCAACACCTTTGCGAAAGTGATTATCTGTCTATTTGTATAAGAAGTCAGTGATATTGATTCTGTTGATTTAAAAATCTTACTTCGCATGCAAAGATCATTAGCGATTTCCGGTCCCGATGGTAAGATACCACAATCGAAATTTTTGAGTGATGCGACAGCGACTGGACAACCACTTGTTAACAGACCACAAGATTCGGTACACACTTGAAGCCCGGTGCTGGCCAAAGGAGGGAAGAGTAGTGAGCACACTGTCGGTAGCAGCTCAGCGTTACAGAATATTGTCGAAGAGAGGGAAATTATTTCTTCAATAGTGAGGCCTTCCATGGGCTCGAACAAAGGCTCTGGTTGAGCTCTCTCATAATTTAAATATTCACTGCAGACACCAAAGACCTCAATGAAATCTTCGCTAGTCTGGGAAGCTGCAGAATATAACGTGTAACATCATAAAACAGAAAGACTGAATGAAGTAATGCAACTACTGGCATTGCAGTTGTAAGAGGCGCATCATTAATAGCCCAATGGATAAAAAGTAACAAGACGTTTGTCGAGACATTTCTTCAAGTAATCGTATAGCGTACATGAACATTTTTTATTTTTCTTCGGCCTAAAGATATTAATTGAATAAAGACGAGGAGAAAAAGCTACAAATAATAATTTCCAATATTCAAGGAAATGTTGCCCTGTGTTACTTTATCCTCATCAGAATTAGCAACTAAATGTTATCTCAAGCTATTTTCATTTATGCGGATAGAGATTCCAGAAACCAGGACTGTTTATTTTCTGGTCGAATAACACTACTTAAAGTCGATCACTCCAGTTTAGTTGTCTTGGCTAAGGATCAGAATGTCAGAATTGTAATTATTGTAAACTAACAACCACACATCAGTAACATTGTTCGTACTCTTTCATGTAGCCAATCAGTTTGCAAAATCGCAGGAAAGAGTTTTTACATTGGGAAAATTTCCTCCTTAAAATTTGCAATAGCTTATGTCCATCTTTGCTTTACTACTTCGACCCACTACAGCGAGGAAACTGAGCACTCTTTCTGATACCTCTTTACATTTGGAAAAGTTACACAATCATTGATCTGTTTGATCAAACATAAATTAAATCGTTTTCCCACTGTGAGCGACATTCAGTATCAGATATCTGGAAGGAATACACACGATGGCAGGGTCTGAAAACTAACCATACCCTCAAACAGCCTTGAAAGTAATTGGGTGTCTTTGTTCAAGTTTTAAAAGAGATGTGGTCGGCATAGCTGGTTGTGTTGCGATTGAAAGAAAATTTAAAGTTCCAAAGCGAAAAGGATTTACGTATGCGGAAGCGTTTGATACAACAGGAATGGCGTACTAACGTTACCTGAAGGAGAAGTTGAAATTGTTGCAGGGCTACTACTTGGAGTCTCAGGAGACTCGGAACTAGTTCCCTCTGTTGGTGGTTCCTGACTTCTAGAAAATCGTGTTTCTCGTTCAACTTGGCCGGTGGTTAGTGTTGACTGGTCTCTTAAAATCAAAGTTTGTGTTTGTGGCTCCTGACTGGTGGAAAATAGTGTTTCTGGTCCCCCTTGGCCAGTATTTAGTGTTGATTGGTCTCCTACAACGATAGTTTGTGTTTCCAGTTCAATGAAGCTAGTTCCTGTTTCTGGACTTTCAGTACCAATACTGGACCTTTCTGGTTGTTCTGGAGTCATGCTGGCTGTGTCCAGTGGCCGAGTACTTGTTTGTACTGCTGAAGGTTTTAATAAAATGTACAAAAGGTAATTATGTGACGGTTTGGATCAAAATTGAGAGAGCGTCGGAATGAAAGCGTTGCCTTCAAAGAACTATTTGAATTTTTGTACCTGCTGTAACAAATATCGCGAAAAGACCACCCACCTCGAAAAAAGGGATCTTGAATCCATGGACTGTATTGTTTGTTTCTGCATTATATATATATATATATGGGCAAACTGAGAATAGATCTAAAGCATATGACATCACAGGAAAAAAGTGTTTCCTCTTTTGGAGGTAAGCGCTTATCATTTCAATTTAAACCAACAAATGCAGACATCTCATTTGTTACCCCATCGGATACTCGCTTCTACAGGCTCTAGCAAAGTCTACTGCGTGCGTGTCACGTACTTCATTGTTTGCCTCCAAAATGATGCCTCGTGGCGTCAATGCATAAGGTCTATACTGCAAATTCCATTCATGCTTTCAGTAAAACAGCCGACCAGAACGTCCTTTCTATGATTGCTTGCCACAAGGAAAAAACGGGTCACTTTCATCAATACCTATTCCTCAGCGCTCCTTTCCGTGCAGCACCACGATCGCTCCCCAAAAGTCACAGAGAAACATCCTATCCTTTACTGTGTAAGCCATTCTTTCTTTCACTCGTTCTAAGCCGTTTTAACTCCAATCAATTTCCTCCCTTAGCGTACTTAACAATTAACCCTTCTTTCTCTGATCATGTTTGTTTAAAACGTAAATAATCCTATTTAGCAACGCCATTTACCCTTTAAATATGTGAGGTAGAACAACTCTCAGCTGAAAATGACCCCTTAAATTTGCACAATAAATCATCTTTGAAAGAGGCCTGAGTGAGAGCAACTGCTCATTCATCGAGGCTTTGTGTAACTTTTATTAGTTCAAAAGCATTTCCTTCTTTCAGATTTAGAAAAATTACAGTGTCTTCTTTATTCTGATATAAGATTCATTGGGATTGGATAAGGTTTTGGACCGTCATTTTTAACATCCAATGACAGTCTCTATAACATCTGACGCAAATCTAGCTGGCTTTTATGTAACGGTTTCTGTATAGGCCTACAACATAGGTTCTACCCACGCTGAAGGTGCCGAAGGCAAGCTTTCGTTAAAGCCTGCGTTTTTCGAATTTTGTCCCAAAATTTCATCTGAAACTTGGGTATTTTGAAAAGAAACAGTTAAGAGCCCACGGAAAATTATTTCTAAGGAATAAAAGTAAAAATTGAGGACAAGAATCCCATTTGTATTCTAAATCTCCGTGTGTAGAAACGGCTTCTAGTTCAGTTGCATTGGGCTAGTCGATGCTCATAAAAGGGGGAGTTAAAATGTTTTAAAATATCGTGCCTGTTTGGTAGTCTAGATCTAAGTGTCCTCTCGATTCTATAATCAAGCGTTTAATATGGCTAGTAACAATGTTGAAAATCATGCTTTAAATCCAAAATCTGGGTGTTAAAACATAATAATAAACTTTTTACCCCCTCGTAAATGAATGGCACAGGCCATACACAGGTTTTCGGACACTAACAATGGACGATCGAGCAATGTTTACAGAGCGTGAATAATCTCTGATGAGGTATTTCAGAGGCCCCTTTTTCTTGCTTTTGGAGGAGCGATCTTAGGCTGAAGGAAATGTTTGACACGTGTCGGGATGTTGCAGTGCTAGCAGTACTGTGAGGTGCTGGTGGTGAAGGGCGTTGCCAGCGGTGTCAGATTTTGATAGAATGAAAGATTTTGACATGCACTATTTAGGGGAGATATAAAATGCTGAAAGATTTTCACATTTTCACCTCCGGTTAACATAAGTGACCTTTGATCTCTACCAAAATCAATAGATTTCCTCTAATAAAAGTAAACTTTGGTATTTACCTGTCAAGTATTACAACCTTCAAAGCCCTACTTGAGATGTTATTTTTAAAATTTTCACGGTTTGATCTCTGGCGAAAGTCAGTGACCTTTCGCCACCACCAAACATTCCGGGGTACTTCAACTTAATGTGAAGCTTCAACATTCAGTTCGAAGTGCAAGATCTTGCTCTCGCTTCATGAGGTATCGTGTTTACGACGTTTTCAATTTGGCCTCTGATGACCTCAGGTGATACTATACCACCATTAAAACCCCACTAACTTAATCTCGTAGCTATGCATTTACGTGCAAACTTACACATCCCTCAAAGTTACACTTTTTGATATATCCTGTTTTGAAGGGTACTACAATATGACTTCTGTTGACTTCAAATTCCTTTGATCTCCATGAAGAACTATTGCCTTTTCAAACTTAATGCCCATTATATACTTAATGAATAAGAAAAATGTCAAGCTTCAAGAGATGTCGTACTTAAGAGTTTTCTACCTTTTGACCCCTGGGGACCACGTATTACAGTTGACCTTTAAAAAATTGTGCACTTCATAATGGTGCAACCACATGCCAAGTATAAGATTTTCAAATGTAAGCTTCCTCGAAATAAAGTGTTTACAAGCAGTGTACAAGATTTTGCAGTTTCATGTCGGGTGCATTTCTTTCTTTTTATATGGAAATGTTTAAGAAATGAAAACACCATATTTTTGATGTATCATATGTACATGGTTTTCGGTTTCTACTTATAGTGACCTCAAATGATCTCTAAACTCTACAACAATGATAGCCCTCTTTTATTTAATATGAAAATTCATGTAGTAAGCATGATCAGTATTTGTAGTTCCTATCTTAAAGTACCATGTTTACAAGCTTCGTGCACAAATGTACATACACATCTTACGCTATTTTGATTGCATAAATTCCTATCGCTTTCGGTAAGGGCAACAAATAAGGATGTGGTAAACACGTGTGAGGGAAATCAACAAAATTAAAGCTATGTTAAAGTCGATAAGTGTAAAAGTTCTACAATGTACGTATTACACAGCACGCAAAGACCATCAGTGATTTCCTCTCCTGTTCGCAGTATATATCGCAATCGAAATTTAAAAATGATGCGACTGCAAGAAGACACTTATTTCCCAACTGGACACAATTTTCATATCAAAGTTGAAGTCCAGTACTGGCCAGAGGAGGAAAGAGTACTACGCACAAGTCCCTAGTATGTCTTCTCTACAGAAAAATGTAGCGGCTAAGGTAGTGAATTCTTCAAAAGTAGCCCCTTCAGTTAGCTCAAATAAAGGCTCGGGTCGTGCTCTTTCGTAACTTAAATATTCTGTACAAACACCAAATACATCGATGAACTCTTCGGGAGTTTGAGAAGCTGCAGAAGGGAAGGTCAATTAATAATTTTGTAACATCTTCACTGTATTAATACTATTTTTCCAAATTACAAATATATCGGGGTCATTTGCTTTGTCACATTGGGTAAAGACTTCTAAACGTGTGTTCTGTGTAAACATAAAAGATGTCAATGAACCCTTGACAATTCGAGCAACAGATCAGGTGGAATGATCTTAAATAAATTGATAGATGTTTTCTAAAAACGATCTACTGCTACGTACAAAAAGCATGAGCTGCATTCCTGTATTGCTCACGCTACCTTAAGATATCACATTGAAACATTTTGGGTTGTTGATCTCTAGTGACCTTCAAATATACAATATTCAGATTTATATTACAGTTGTTAATATTTCACCTTCAACGAAAAATGTGATGACATCAACATGAAGAGGGTGTCAAAAGGGTTGTGCTTCTATGACTCTCGTTTACCCTTCATGGGCAGTGGTTCTGGCTACACGTGACGCCCGCCTTTTATAAATTAAGTATAATTTTAAAGCTAAAAACGTGTGGGTCATCTTCACACTACTCGAAAGTCTGCTCGTTCCAAACAAGCACGAAGCCAGGAAACACTGTACACCCCATTGGCGAGTAATGTGTGCTAATAGCAAATAAGGGACCAGTTTGAGTTTGAAGAGAAGTTTGCTATACTTGCCGTTTGTGATATCTCACCTGAAGTACCTAGAGTTTGCCCACCACTCAGCATTGTTCGTGGTTGTGCTGTGCTCATTCTTTGGGTTTCTGACTCTTCAGTACTACCTATTAGAGTCCCAAAAATGTCACCATCAGTGTTTATTGTTTCCGGTTCTCCAGTGTCGGAAGCTAGTGTTTCTGTTATCGATAACACGGTTTCAAGTCCTTCGACACCACTACTTAAAGTTTCTGAGCCTTCAGTGGTATATGCAAGCGCTGAAAAGAGTAAAGAGTGTAAATCGTTGTGGATAGCAAAGAACGCAGAGGCAAGTCCATGATGCAAAAATGTTAATTTTTTCATTTTGTGTCACCAAAATAAAACACCAGCCCGAGTTAATCAGACATACTGTTTTGTTCACAATTTCGCTAAGCATAAATTCGTGTCTTTAGAATTTGTGACCTACAATCATCCTGCAGCGAAGTTTAAAAAATTGAACAATAATTAATATTGGGAACTGTTCTATCCGTTGAATGAACAATTATTGTGATTTAGCTCTCTGTCAACAGTTGTGACATAAAGTCAGGAACCCAAACAGAAAGATTTAACCGCTGATATGGTGATTAGATTATTAGTTTACAAACTGTTGACTTATTT
>WURT03028640.1:0-15406 GCA_009936505.3 Holothuria glaberrima | reverse complement strand
AGAATAACAGGTCAGTGATTAACCAATCAGAATGCAGGATTCTCAATAACGGATGGCTAGAGGTGGTAGAATTAAAAATGTACAGCTACTTAGGAAATCAATTTCAAATAAAAACTGTTCAATGTAAACCAGAGTTGCTCCTGCTACTAAAACTTATCCTTTATGACACAACTCATTGAGGTCTATTTTTTTCTACACGACTAGCTTAACCGTGGAAATAGCGTTGTGGAGTGTTTCAGTAACCTACTTCAGAATTCCACTGAGGACGTCTCATAAACATTGGATCACAATAGAGACGTCATGTACATCCTATTTCTGGAATTACTTACACCATTTTTAACCTCAATCACGGTTGCTAAATGTTCAACATCATGCCGAACGACTACTCGTAGGTAAAACATTAATCGCTTTTCATGTAGATTTCTCTGACTACTGTGAAAGGGAATATGCTGGTGTTTCAACGTGTTTAAGCAAGATGAATTTCATACTAATTCTGTTCAAGGCAAATAAAAACTGTGACATCTCAGAAGACCGATGCCAGAGACAAGGGGCCGCCAAGGAGGAATGGGACTTGGGGAGAGGGCATTCCCCAGTTAATGTTTTTCTCTTCTTTCCGGCTCTGTACAAAGGTACACGCTTTACAGCACACGCACCAATTTTGTCCCAAACATTTTGGTTTGCCACCGCAGTCCTTCTCCCTCTCCCACTTTTAAAATCCTGCCGGCCCACTGGTCAGAGATCTAACATACGTTCAAAGTGTTATCCAGTGGCCGCATTCACAATTCATTGCCAAAATATCAGGAAGACATAAATTGGAGCTGGTACCCTAAACAAAGATCAAACGACTGTATTACCCTTTCAATTAAGGTAAGAAATAATGTTGCAAATTCATTAATAATGTAAGTTTATTTTTTCAAAGTTCTATGAAATATGTTCAGAAATTGAAAGCAGACTTCTGGCCCCTTCTACATGAGAACCTTTAATCTTAGAAACTGGGTGTTTCCAACAACTTGCGCCGATAGAAATAAACCTTCTTGGCACTTATTAATTGATTATACCACTGTTTTATATAATATGTTCCTCGTGATTCAAGCAAGCTGCTTGCCATGGTGTTCACATATGTACACTACAAATGAAATAATGTAGACATATAATCTATGACAAACACAATTTCAAGAAACTTTCAAATCCATCATCTTGGCCATTGACTTTTTCTAAAGAAGCCTGGGCGTATAATATCACACTTTCACTGCCCTTCGTAATTCCTGAAACCCTTCCTCAGTGCTTATTGAGATCAGATACGTGGCATCTATTCCGTACGTGTTCATTATTCGCGCCCTATTTATTGCTGTGATTTCTCCATCCGATTTAAATGAATTTTCAGACAGATAGAGCTCATCTGCCTGCCTGAGCATATTCATCGATACGTTTCTATTGATAAAAACCAAATTATGTTCATGTAGAACGGTTTTGCACATTTAATACACTACCGCCGATGAGGTTTAACGAACCTACCGTTCTATATATATATACCCACATTACGTGTACTATACTTTTTATTACGGTACGTCAATGTATAGAAATATTAGCAGTGTGCGTAAGTCCTAGTATATACCTTGCATTCATATAAGTGTGTAAATGATGACATTTGATGAGATACAAGTACTAGCTCTGTATTTTAATTAAGTTCTTCGCTATAAAATGAGGCTGGATGGGGCCAAGGGTGTTATAGTAGTGACTAATGTCTAGCTATATCAGAGTTTGTGTTGAGGACGTGTTTGTTTTTTCAGTGGAGTGTGATTGCATGTAGTTTGAAAGTTCCTGAAACTTCATAGAAACAGGAGCGGATCGGGGGGGCCGCTCGGATCTAGCTCCCTTTTTCGGCACCACCTTCATTTTTTAAACATTGTCCCAAAGCTGCTGTACAATATGTATGCTTATTTTGATAACCAGATGCCAGGAAATGCCAAGTAAGTGTCTAAAGTTCAATTTCCCCCTACACCCCACCTATCAAGACTACGTACATTCGACACTCGTAGGTGCAAACTTTGGACTCATTGGGGTAGCCTCCTCCCCTCTTTTTGAAATCCTGGATCCGCCCCTGAAAAATGGCATAAAATGGTATAAACACTGATGAGTTCTTGTTTAGATTATTGTACTGGTTTAGATTTCTATACTTCTGAGTTGTATGATTTTGTTGTTATCTCAACTTTGTCTTCTTTCATAGGAGTCAAGAAAAAACAGGACTTAATTAATTAGCTATGAATGTTTCGTTCCTTGTTGAAACGAGATTAGATTAGACTATCTTTCATTTGTATCATATGTAATGCCAACACACAGGAGGTCGGAATGGAACATTTTGGATATTGGCAATCTTAAGTCAGAAGAAAACTTAAAGAAAATAAAATATTATACTTTGGATGCACGATAGTTACGCAAGAATTCTACACATTTTTTTTTACTATAATTGGCTAATTGCACTCTTCATATAAACTATAAATTCTAAGACTTTTTGCTGCAATCAAGGAGAGGATGCAAAGTTTTTACTGCACTCTTATTGTACGGCGCAAAGTTAAAGGTTCAAAATTCACCACCATATTTGTTCATGAACATCGTAATAGAAACGTATAAAATGGCTTCAGGGACAAATACGCGTTTCAAGCACTGTGTACTACCCTATTTAGTCTCCATAGTATAGTTTAGTGTAATTTAGTTCTCAACTTCAGGGATTTGAAACGACTTGGAATTTTGATTTAGTATAACATTTCCCTTTAAGTCAAGTAAGGTACAAAATTTAGACTAAAATTCTTTTTCAAGTGGTCATGCATAACAAACAAATAATGAGGATAGACTTGAGTGCTTCAAGATGTTGATGGTCGGGGAAAGTAAAGCATATGTATAATATAAAAAAATGACATTTCACGTTGGTAATCTTCAACAGTGTTGGACATTAGTTCGCCCTATCATGAATTTGCCCACCAGCAACGACAAACAAATGTATGAAGATGTTTTAAATAAGTGTATTGTTTTTTTAAGATTATAGGCAGGTTCGGAATGATCCAGGTTTGGATATGCGTAAAAATGTTACTAAGTCCTTTGATATAAGTCATATATGCTTGTCAGTGCGAAAATGTGTGCCTGGCACAGACTCGTTTATATATCCATCACGTATCTCCTAAATGGCATATTGTCTAAATAAATTTGACTTAACGTTCAACTTTCCTAAAAGGGATGCATGCATGTAAAACCTTACTCGGTAATCTCAGACCTTCTTATATAAGTAAGTGTCATAAGATTGTTTTTGGTCCAAAAAATTGTTACAAGCAATAGGTGCAAACTTGTCTTAAGTAGTTTTAACGCACTAAATGCTCTCTACAAAGGACTTTGTTGTTTCGATGAGTTAAAAAGGTAAAAATGTAAAAGCGATGAACATTTACGGTTGCTACTAACAGATATCAAGGAAAATGAGAGCAAACAGCAAAACAAACCCATTAATCATAATATTTTACAAAGATACCATGTTTCAAAAGGATCTGACATTTCCAAAAAGAGGAATTATGGTAAGTCTGCAGAGATTTCATAACTTAATAGATGTACCAGATCCTTGTATTCTCTCAGATCATACTAAAAAAGGATTTACTCATATTACAAAAAGATTTTTCGAATCTATGTAATCTAGTTGCTTTGAATAAAAAGTTGCTGAATTCCAACAATCAGAGATATAAGAGTATCATTTTAGTTGTAAAAACTGTAAATAAAATGCAGTGATGACTGTTATTTTTTGATGCTTTTAATATCAAAACGAACCTTTTGATACAAAGCTTTAACAGTTTAATTAACCATCTCCAAAGAAAACGATCTTCTCTCGCTTAGGCCTCAGTATGTCCTTCATGGAACCTGTGTTGTGTTTTGATTCGGTTCGTGATATCACTTTTTTAATTCTTAGGTAAGTTAAAGTCTTTATAAAACTGGAAAGTATGCATACCATGCAGGGGCGTAGCGAACATTTTCCTTCTTTAAAAAAGAAGGTGCAGACCTTCGGAATAAAGGATATCGGTGTTTTTATACATCATAGGCAAGTTGTAGACTCTTTCTCGAAAAGAGGCTCATTTTGAGTTACATTCAAGGGAGTGATGCCCAATAGCACCGGTCACTGCTGAGTTGCACCCATAGTGCATGCTGATCTTCCAATTTCCAGGAAAGTCACACATCGTTACTTGCAGTAATATTTGTATCTATTACTATGAAAATAATGCTTAGCATTTGGCTATTTTTGCCCCCCTCCCAATTTGTGAACACGTCACTATTAACCTGTTTAGCGGTTTAACAAATTTTAATAAAAGTTAAAATAATTTAACACGTGTTTTTAGCAGTTAAATGATATGTTTATAAAGTGATGCAGAAAGTTTTGGAAGTGTGTTTAATTCCTTAACTCTGGTTTAAAAGTGTAATTGAGGCATCGCAACTAATTTGCATTGAAAGCCTTGTGAAAACGTTGAAAGCAGACTCCAATCATTTGGGAATGTGCGTTGCAAAAACTAGATACCACATTGCTCATCTTCTCTCCTAACAATAAAAGCAATAGCTGACCCATTTGTTGGTGATGAAGTATGCCAGCGGTTTGAGGATGAAATAATACGTCTACCCCTTTGATTATCGAGTCCAAGTGATACTGTTGTCTCTAGCGTCTTTGCGTCTAGATCGTATAAGATATTGACGGTCGGGTTTCCTTACCATGAGACTTGCATATCCACCCCACCTTACGTTATCGCTGCACTGGGTTCGAGTCATGAATGGGAGCAGTTGCACAGGGTTCGTTCAAGACAGTCTAGTCTAAGTTTATATGTATTTTTCAAGAGCGTTTAGCCTGTGTAAAAGATTAACTGATATTATATATTATAATTGCCTATCTGGGCCACGAGGTAAATGATGTATTTCATAAAACTATATAATCTATCTTAGGTTTACAGTACCAGTCATCCGTATACCTTTATTATACGACAGAATGAGATTTGTACATAAGAGCATCTCATAACATCGTGTGTATTCTTACTGTATAGTAAGGTGGCTCTGTGACTATAGTTTTAATTTTCCATTTGTCATGTGCAATTGTGAGTTTTTATTGAATTAAAATATTCAACCTTGAAAATGAAGCAATTAGCGTAAAGTGTGGTCTTTCAATTCTTCACGTCGAGTGTCAAACGTCTTTTTGGGGTGACAAGTAAAACAGCTGTGGTATTTCTCTGGCAAGAAATTTTGAGAGAAAATGCAATAATTTAGTAAATTGACCAGTGAACGGAAAGTTGATTGATCTTCTAGCCAAACCACGAGCAGCCCATTAGCAAATTTGCAATCGATACTAATAAAGTCTGGGATTTTCATGGTGTAGTCTCAAGTTTTGTGGTATATCATTGTAGATTAGGCAGGGCTAAATATAGTCCTCTATTAAGTCTTTGTTTACACAATCTTATCTCTGCAGCTGCCTGTTAACACTGATCATTTCACCACAACCTGTATGGCAATTTTGTGAATGAACAAGTCGTTAAAAGTAGCAAAAAAACGGCTGTAAGAAAATAAAAGGATAAGAAATTATGTGTTTTTATTTGATATAGAAAGAACATCCAAATACGGCAGACAACCATTGGCACAGCTTAGTTGTTCTTAAAGAACGATACATCATCTAAAAGTCTAAACTAACCTCAAGTACTGAGTCTACTATAAATGAAATTGGTCAAAGTTTTACTTTTTTGGTTGCTTAAGTCAGCATCCAACGCTGACATATTTTAATACTTTATTTCGATACCCAAAGTTTTGCAAATATCCGAGAGATTGGGTTTGGCCTCTAGAATTCCATCGGCCACTACCACTCAGGCTGCAGGGTCTTTGCTCTCCTGAGGTGACTTCAGAGCCACTTTGATATTCTAACCTGAAACCATATGGAAAATCCATAACTACGTGCCAGTATCCACCCCTCCCCCCGAGACCGAGCCACTCCCAGTGGGTCAATAATATTCACACTTTCATTCTTAGATCCCCTGCGGAGACATTAAGCAAGGGGCGGAATGTGTTTTTCCTGAAATTGTAGTTTATTTTAACTAATATGATCGTGATACGAATTTTACCCTGAAAAACAATTTTTTTACCCTTAAGTCAACAACTTTGGCTGGGATTTGGGGAGGGGAGGGGCTATTGCCCCTAAACCACACCGCCTAGCCTTATTTTCATCTTGAGCCAACTTTGCAGCGAAACGGTGAAATGTGATAAGAAAAGTATGCAGTCTAATTAAGAAAAACATAAACAGGAAATTGTGTGGCGTTTACTTGTCTCACATCTCTCCGAAATCAGCTGTTCTGTTGTTTCCCATTTTCTTTTGTTTGCTGTTGCCTTGCTGATGAAGTACGCTATTCGCATTCCTCCTCGTTTTTTGTGCTAGGGATACCTCCATTGTTAAGTTCAGTGACGTCATCAAAACAGTATGTTAACGAAATTTAGGTCACTGTTCGTTTACCATTTTCACGTGCTAATAAAAGACACATTAAAGGACCGCCCGTGCTGGACGTCTCGGCTGTAAACGAAATAAATTACTTTGGCATGTTATTTATCAGTTTATAAACAGCCTGAGAGCAGCAAAAACCTTCCAGTGTTACGTTAACTGTGATATGTTAAACAACGCATTACGAACGGGGGTGCTGTATGACATGACTACACGGCGGGAATGTCTGAAGATTAAAGTGACATCACATACTCTATGCACAATGTTTTCCACAAATTACTGAGGCAAATGATCTTCGTTTGAAGGCAGTGTGATGATTTATCAGCTATCCATTCAACCTTGCAGAGTGCCCCTGAATCTTGTCGTCAACGGGAGGTGAGAAACGATACAGTCGTTGAGTGACGCTTTAATATTTATAATCAATTAATATGTGTTTAATTCAAGCGGGGAGGTTGTATCAGAACCTTGATGTACGTCTCCTCCAATGAAACACACAGACTTTAAGCGGTCAAACTCGAAGTCGACGAAAGACGGATATTACTGTACATCATACTTGAAGCAGGGAGTTGCCCGCTTGAAGCTTGTAGTTACATGCTTGAAGCAGGGCTTGAAGTAGGGCGGGTCTTTTCTTGAGTACGGTAAGGGTATGCGTTTTGTCGAGCCAGCTGCTATTTGAGATGTAATCAATTGTTAGATTCATCGCCGTAATTTCTGACAAATCTTGACATTTGTAGAGAGTACGTGCTCGAACTCGCGCGTTGACAAACATGCCCATAATCTGACTCGAAAGTATGATGAAAACCACCTATCCAGTATACTCATGAACAAAGAAAGGCAATCACTGGTATCATCGTTGGAAGTTTTGATGGCAGGTGGCGAGGCAGATTTCTGCAGCCTTGGCGGGCAGGGGGGGGGGTATTCAAGAAAATGTTGGACCAGGACCCATTTATGTCAAGGATAACGTTTCAGTGATATCAAAATAGGGAGGTAAGTCACAGAAAAGAAAGGCTTCATTTCACAAGCTTACCTTTAATAAATTACATAAAAATCATATGCACGCAAAAGCGCAGAAAAAATGGCGCTTTCAACAGATTTTAGTTATGTTTTACTTCATTTTAAGTAACAAAAGGGATTCTTTTCTCGAAAAGATACGTGACTATTGTTGGCGCAATTGCTTTTTCCTACCTCATATTTTTGTTTAAGACCACAATATCTTCGCGGGCCGCATTGATTGCTTCCGCGGGCCGGATGCAACCGGCATGCAGCCATTTAAGAACCCAGGGCTTAGACTATCTACTAAATCTAGGAGACGAAATATCTCCTACAGATTTTAGGGGACCTTTTGATAAAAGTGACATCGAAATTTCCCATTGATGTTTATTTCGAACAATAGGTTTCCCCAGCGTAATCGAATATGTGTTTTAGATGGTAGAGGAATTAGTTATAGATTGTGGAACTATTAATCATATGAATAATCAGTAACTTAAGATAAAGCACCGCAAAATTCCTCGACTTCATCATGCATTAACCGTTTAGATTTCAAAAAAAAAATGACGCAGAAAGTCAAATTTAGTACTTCGTACAACACTGGGTCGCTATTTTCCATTAGTTTCATAAACGATTGTATAGTGTGAGACAGATGTATAGCAGTTTCCCTGTGTAAAATATGATAACAGCGTTAGTACTCATTCCATCTCATATAGCCGTTCAGAGTTTAGGAACCCTTTTGTATGGGGCCTTTGGGATACATCCCAGACTTGTCCCCGGGGCACTGGTGTAGAAGCAGTTGACTAGCTGCTGACTCAGGCGATTATCGAAGGGGGCTCATCCCCTCTGCCGTTATGCATTAAAGCAGCGTGCACAGCTTTTCTAATGTGCACATTTGAGATTTCAACATAGATTTTATGACAAGCCAGAGTCTGGGCCAGGAACTCATTCTTAGCTCTAAACTACTGCTTGTATTACTTCTGGATGAAGTAGAACTATGCGAAGCTCCCATTTCTACTGCCAAGTTCCATGGTTGCCTGGTCCATAGAATTGATTTTCTCTGTTTTGTTTTTCGTCGGTCCACGGATAGATTAAATGATACGTGATATAATTTTCAGAATGACATTTATTACTTTTAATTCTTTGTCTTTCACTTTTTTGACGTTTTCATTGCCTTAAAAAAAAAAAAAAAAAAAAAACTATGCATGGCAAAATTATTAGAGGCTGCAGCCATGGGCGTGGATCATGGGGGGACGGAGGACGCGTCCCTTCACTTTTTTGGAATGGGAGGACGTCATCAAACAGTCCCCCCCCCACTTTTTCAAAAATGATGAAAACTAAACTGAGATTACGAATTGACACTACATATTAAAAGCTAAATTTTGCCAAAATATGGCACCATTTGCCATAGAGATACCTCCCAATTTTATTTTTTTTTTCTTCAAAGGGGAGGGGGACCCTTCCCAGGACAACAATTCGTAAATGGTGAAAAGTCTAGCTATTTAATGTTCATTCACTTCACGAAACGTAGTTCTAATTTACCCCAAGGACTGAGTAAAAAATTACTTAAGCAAGCAAAATGAAAAAAAAAACAGAATCTTCCTAAAAAGTAGAAATTCTTGGTGAAATATTCAATTCAATTCCAGCCCACCTTACGTGAGCAAAAATTTTCCAAAGGGGTTCCCCCTCCCCTTAGACTCCTCCACCAGGACAGCGATTCGCAATTGGTGAAAGTCCTCCTCCCCACTTTTGGAGATAGATCCACTCCCTTGGCTGCATCCCCCAGCCCCAGCCCCCAGCTTCCAACGGCCCTGAACTAGAGGTTGACTTCTAATATGTACTTGTTAAATAGTAAAAAAGGCATTATGTATGATACTGTACATTGTCAAATGGGCGGATTCAGAATTAGCCCAGGTTGAGGAGTCTGGAATAAGAATTGGCTGGATATAGGGTTACCTGGACGAGAATACAGCCCTCAGTTTTTATTGATTAAAGTTTGTGGTTTTATGGGCAATGGTGCAAAGTTAAGATTTTACTGAATAAATTTGAAAATCGGGGTTTTTGATTGAAGAATCTGCCCTCAATGAAAGCTTATAAAGTAACCTGTCCTGATGACTGAACGTCGTCAATGATTACATATCTTTTCATACCCAGGAACCTACATTTTTCCCGAAAAATCAAATATTCTGCCCGAATAGGGGAAGGACTCCAGGGCCCATCCTTAACCCCCACCTCGTACGCTTATGAATATAAACAACAACACAACTGCTGATAGAGGATGTACTCAGGTGATATTCACTCTCAGCTTTAGAGGCCAAAATGTTTCAAGGGCATCTAGGCAGGGGTATTCTAGCGGCTCCCAATCCAGCTTCAGAGACAGCAATTTACCGTCCTTAACCACTGACAGACGGAAGTGTTTCCCCGGTCTTAATCCACTTCCTGAAGTCAAATTTCTGAATCGGACAAAATTCTCAAGGCTGAGTGCCTTGAAATTTGGCATTCCAATTAATTCATCAATTTGAAACCTCACCACTACAGGCTACAGCAAACAGATTAGCCGTATACACAATTGAGTCACCAAAATATTCACTGGGTGGTTTCAAGCCCACTTGATTCAGGAACCTCTCGAACAGTGATCCTCAAACGCCGCCCGTAGATCGACATGCAGCCCCGGGCCATGTCGGGGGCCCCTGAAATGATTTTACGTTTTAAAATATCATATTCGATGAGAAAAACGTAGCAAAATTAGAATAAAAGCCAACAATGTATACTCACATGTATGTTAAAAAATGATTGTAAAGTCACTAAGTTGACTCTTTCCAAATTTGTTTCATGAAGGAGTGCTAGATTGCTTATGTTGCCGGCTGTACAGCATATTCCATGTTCAGTCATATCTACCAAGACTGAACATTTTGTTGAGTGTACCTTGCTCTTTTTTAGACTGTGGCATAAAGTTATGCAGTGTTGCATTGCTGAGTGAGTGTCTTTATTACGAAAACATCGGGTGGCAAAAATATACACTTAAAATCTATTTCATGGGTGAGGTGATTGTCAAATTTAGAAGTGTAGAAAAGTGTGTTGATTGATTACTGAAAATAAAATGTCAGCAAAGTGCAAGTCATCTTTTAGTATATACTTGTAGAACCAAAATGAAATGCAGTTACCGACTGGTATAACCTAACAATACGTTTGCGACGTTTTATTTGAGCTCGCTCTTTTCACGGCTCTGCTAGATGAAAAAAGAATCATTTTAATCAACTCTAAGATTTTTCCGACATTTTAGATTGCGGCCTTCGACCTCAGCCCCGCTTCTCTGTCTGACTACGTTTTAAGGTAACCGATGAAGAGTTTACTGGCCTGCGCTATAGTACAGGATAAGTTCAACGTGTCACGACCGTGACCTATATGCTTAGTTTGAAAAGGCAAATGTTTCTCCTGACCACAACCAGTCATATGATGAACATCGAAATGACCTACTGGTAGCTCACGAATACTAGACGCAGGAATTAAAGACAGGGGGGACATGAGCCCCGTATGGGAAGGCTGCCTCCCACAGGGAAATCGCGGGGAGCCTTGGTACGTACGATAAAGTAAGTACTCCTCGGACAACGACCAGCCAAACCGACGAATTTCTAAGTTTTGCTCTTAAAGAGGGCAGATTTTCTCCAAGTTGAACGAAAACCCAAACGTTTCACTGTCTTAAGGAACCGCTTCCTATGAAACATTGTTACCTTTGAGGCTCTGCCACTGTTTGCTGTAGACATAGAGGGACCTCTTAAATATTGATTTCTTTCTCAAGTGTCCTCTCTCTAAGCGCGATATCCTCCCCTGCGGCCCTCCGTCGACCTCAGCCAACCTGTGCATTTGGCTCTTACCCTCAGAGTTTGAGAACCACTGCTCTCGAATAAGAGTTTGTACTGTTAACACCAAGCCAACTTCACATCTGTCCTTGTTTACATGTCGCCCTAGCTTCGAGATATGATACAAAGATCAATAAATACAGCACCCTGACATTTAAATTTTTCTCAAACTCGCTACAGATGATCATTTCCCTAGGCAGGTAACCAGACAAGGTGATGATAATGTGGGATACCTTCTTGGAGGGAATTATTTCACCGAGGGACGAAATGTATGTATATATATATATATACATATATATGTGTGTGTATGTGTGTGCGTGTGTGTGTTAAGGAATAGGAACAAGATTAATTTTGAAAGTAACAGTAATATGTGCAGGTAACTGTAATTTTTCTTCTCAAAGAATTTCTAGGGAGCGACAATATTTTCTGGGGTGTCCCCTCTTTGCAACCCTTGACTATGGAATCCGGGCCCGAGCACAAACGTTTCTGCTTTTTGTGTTGAGGTATCTCGCAGGTTAAGTTACACTTGTGATCTTTTCATGCTTTCTTTCCGTGGCATAGCCAAGGGGGTTGGTGGAGAATACGCCCCAAAGCTTGTTGTGCCCCGGTGCCTCCCCACATGAGATATTGAGTGCTAAATATACTATAAACAAACACTTCATTTATTGAAGATTTGGACACGAGGACCCTTTTGTCACTTCTTCAGTACATCAGGAAGCTAAAAGTGCACAAAATATTCTCAGAACTGCCTTTTTGTAGCGCGCTTCGCTTGTACCTATTTTTGTGAAGTTTGTGAAGCACTGTACATACTTGGAAATATATTCAAGAATTATTGTTTCAAAATCTAATTGCAAGAGCTATTGAACCACTGCTGCCGTGAGTTCTCTCCATTCAATGCAATTACCACATCGATTATCTTTTAGCCCAATTTTTGTGTTCGAAATCTATTAGGAATGTGATTTTTGCTGTCTTTTTTATTCCTAATTAACGAAGGCAAATGGAATCTATGTAGTCACCGATGACGTGAATATGTGTGGGTGTGTGCATATGTGTTTGTGACGCCTAGTTTGTAAACACGTTATCTCAAGAAAGGAGCAATTACTACTTCTCATTTTTGTTATCTGGATTTGTCACATTAAGCGAAAATATTTCCCAGGTTTTAGTACAGGTCAGAGGTCATGCGAGGTCACCACTTAACATAAGCTATATACCTTGTAAAAACAATACTTAAAGATAGGAATGGTGAACGTTTTTTCATACTAGGGCATTTAATCATATTGGGAGTATAAACCCTGTCCTTTCTTGGAGGTCAGAGGTCATGCACGTGATGTCAACGGAGGTAATAAACCAAAATTCATGTAAACACGGTATCTCAAGATAGGAAAATGGATATTTTTATACTTGGCATGTGGATGCATTATAGTCAGAAGATGAATCCTACTATTTTGATGGATGTGAAAGGTTATCTGAGATCACCGGAGGTAAAAGGACGGAATACTTGTAAAGTACTAGTCAAAGCAAAAGATATGCTATGGATAGATACCTTTCATTCATGATGTCTTGTTTTTTCATATTGAGAGGAAGAATCCTGTTATTGTAGGAGGTCAGAGGTCACCAGAGGTGAAAAAGTGAAAACATTTTAAAGTTTACATCTCAAGATAGGCAGCATAGACAGTTTCATAACTAGCAAGTGGATGCATTATTGTCAGTAGATGAACCCTTTTGTATTTGGTAGAGGTCAAAGGTTATCTAAGGTCATTGGAGATTAAAGGAATTTTCCAGAGACGAAATTAAGTTCATTCAAAAAATGCAGAAAATTTTTTCTCTTTTAGGAGGTGAAAACTGCATCTCAATAGCTTGCAGCGTTTGAAAGATACAAATTTTCAAAGAATGCAATTTTTTTCAAGATGAAATGCATTATGGGAAATCTGTGATGTCATCGCGGCACATTTATTTGACATAGAATTGAATTTATTTATGATATTAATGTCGCTGTAGGGAACATAAACAACTTTGTTTGTTAGCCCTTCATATGGTGTAGATTTGTGCTAAATCTACATGGAAACATGTTAAAACATTCCATCAGTATAAAATTTCAGGACAAACAGGACATTCAATTATAAAGAAAAACAAAAGGAATCTGATGCAATGTGCCCTCTTTACATAAGAATCTGTGACCTTGATGAGAACTGGAGGTATTTTTTGACAAAAATAGGCACTCTTTAATATGAGATATCTTGAGTTAGGAAAACCGTCATGCTACGGGGTGTGAAGGGCATGAATAGGAAAAGTTTCTTCTTTCACATGAGACCCTTGTGAAATGCCACTGGACAATGCCTTTAAGTGGTGAAAACCTTGTGAATCATTTCTAAATATATTTTAAAATGGTTAACATTGCTCATACTTAGCATATGGGTGCCCCCGTGTTGAGTAAAAGAACTATATTTCTTTTGTTTAGGTCACCAGTGGTCAAATGGTGTAAACCTCATGAACAAGGTATCGCGATCATGAAGGGAAACCTTGGTGGATCTTACTGGTGTCTTTTCCTCCACCCGTCAGGGTATACTATATCATCAAAATCCAGTGTCGGCGGCACGAGGAGGCATTTGTACCCTCAGACTTTTTCCTTGCCCCATAGTTTCCCCACTTGCCCCACCCTTCCCATCAGATCTCAGGATAGTATCCTAAGACTTATTTGTTCACCCAGAGATACGCTAAAACCTCACAGCTTCCGGGGGATTCGCCAACTGGGCCCCCCGCCAGGGGCACAAAGGCGGTCTCCTGGACCCCACCTGCTTAAAAGTATGGTGGTCTGACGGGCAGAACAGCCTAACACACTAAAATTATTGGAATCTTTGCATTTGATGATGCATTATAAAACAAAAAAATATACCTATTCTTGGATTTAATTTTTCACCCAAATATACGCTAAAACCTCAGAGCTTCCGGGGGCTTCTCCACTGGTTCCCCACCAAGGGCCCAAAGGCGGGACCCTGGACCCCACCCGCAAAATAATGTAGTGGCCTGAAGGGTGGAATATCCAAACACATTAAAATTATTTGGAATTTTTGCATTTGATGATGCACTATGAACAAAAATATGCCTATCATGAGACTTAGTTTTTCACCCAGAGATATGCTAAAACTTCAGAGCTTCCGAGGGCTTCTCCCCCTGGACGCCACCAGGTGCCCTAAGGCGGGGCCTTGGGTCACACCTGCCAAAGCTCGCACTTCGCCCGAAAATTTTCTTGCCCCAAAGATTTTCTTTTGTCCTCCATTTGCCCCCCCCCCCACACTTTTAAAATTTTGGTGCCACCATTGTCAAAATCAGTAGCTTACCTGATGAAGTTGGTTGCACAAATGGTCAGAAGCACTCTTGTGCAGTCCAGTTAAATATCTGACTTAACCTGTTTTTGCTGAAGCTGTTCTATTTTGTTGGAGCCATTTAAATCAGTTCTTACTCTCACCATTACAAAGCTGTCTGATTGACTTCTCATTAAGTTTTGTGTCAATCCAGGGTCGTTACTCTTTTTTATTTTGGAGTAGTTTCAGGTTTTAATATGCCTGTAGTGGGAGGTAGCGAGCAAGACTTTTCCTTTTCCCGGGATTGCGTGCACGAGGGTTGGTTGGGCACTAGCCACCGTTTTTCTCATTTACTGCTGATAAAAATGCGAGAAATGTGTTTGTAATAATTATTATTTTAAGGCATCCAAAGCCCAATAAATCACGTACGAGACCCCAGATCCGGCGCGGTAGATGTACCTTTGATGACTAATGTGAGGGCCTCCCCTCATGTCATACGAGGCGCACAACGAAGAAAGGACGGAGGGGCCTCCTCTCCACCCTTGAGCAGATATTTCGTATTTTTTTCCTATTATTTACTTCGCCACTTTGGGGTGTAGATGGACAATTTTTTTTTCTTTTTTTTTTTATTGAAGAGTATCCCAAAAATTAAGTACAAACATATATACACATACCTACATATATACCTACATACATACATACATACATACATATACTTAGAACGCTACATTAATAGTTTATGCATTTGTCTCGCTGATAGGGCT
>WURT03028597.1:0-15407 GCA_009936505.3 Holothuria glaberrima | reverse complement strand
TACAAAACTCACTGAGGATCAAGTGTATATATGTGAAGGTCCTTTTAGTTTGAATGAGTGCCGTGAAGCCGTTTTTTTTCAATGAATCTTAGGAAAACGCCAGGATCTGACGGCTTACCAGTCGAATTTTATAGAACTTTCGATGTTGGGGATATTGTTGTTCAATCTCTAAATTTTGCTTTTAGAAAAGGCTCGCTTTCTGATGAACAAGGTCGAGCTGTTATTTATTTGATTCCCAAGCCTTCAAAAACTGGAGACCGATAGCTATCTTAAATACTGATTACAAAATTGGCGCAAAATGCCTCGCTAACCGTCTGAACAAGGTACTTCCTGATTTAATTAGTAATGAATAAACTGGTTTTTAAAGGGCTGTTACATCGGTGAGAATATAAGATTGGTTATCGACCTAATTAATCATTGTCATAAGCACAATATTTATGGTGCCTTAATTTTCTTAGATTTTGAAAAGGCCTTTGACTGTCTTGAATGGAATTTCATCATTCAGACTTTGGATTATTTCAACTTTGGCCTCGACTTTATTAACTGGATTCATACCTATTATAGGAATTCATTCTCTTGTGTTTCTAACAACGGCCACCTGTCTGAGTATTTTCAAATATCTCGGGGTGTGCGTCAAGGCTGTCCGCTCAGCCCTTACTTATTCATTCTTTGTACGGAGTTTCTTACTACCATGATTAAGAATGCTCATGGAATTCAGGGTATAAATATTTCGGGGACAGATATAAGAATCACCCAGTATGCAGATGACACGGTTTTGATTTCTGACGGCTCTTTCACTTCATTTACCAAATCCATGAAAATACTAAACGCTTTCTCTGCGGCTTCTGGTCTAAGGGTTAATTTCGAAAAATCGCTTCTTTTTTTCCATTAGGCGGTTTCGTAAATAGTCCGCCACATTACTTTTCTGATTTTTGTTTTATCGTTACACATGGGCCAATTAAATATCTAAGCATCTCTCTTTCTCACCATGAGGATGGCTCAGGGCCTTTTTTAAGAATTTTTAGTGGGGAGGCCATGTTACGAAAGGGACCATTTTTCGCGCTGCGCGCGAAACCAGTCTTGAAGCGCGAGATTAGCGGGTGGTGATTCCAGGGGAATTCCCAATAATTTTAGTGAATAAGACTATTCCTCTACCCAGGCCACCATAATATTAAGTGGTTGGAGTCCAAGGCCTGCTTTAGGCCCCTGGTGGGGGTCCCGGGAGCTCAGACGTTTTAGCATATTTCTGGGTGAAAAATGTAGTCTCAGTTAAGATATATTTTGGTTTAAAATGCATCCTCCTAAACAAATACTCCAAATAATTTTGAAATATTAGGCTATTCCTACTTTCAGGCTACTATATGTTAGCTGAGTGGGGGGATCTGAGGGCCGGGACAAAGGCTCTGACTGGGGGCAAATTCCCCCAGTGCCCTCCTTGGTGCCGCCACTGAGAGTAAGCGGAAGTTCACCATTGAACGGCATGTACTTTACGAAGGAATTTTTCAGAAAAATGACTGTCTAGATTGCCAGAAATTGCACTTTACATGGCTTATAAGTAATTTAGCACCTTATTTTCCTCATCCTTATCTTCCTGTGTGTAGTAGTTCAGTACTGTCTTCTAGCCTGTCTACATAAAATTGGGCAATTTTCAACATTTGAAAACAAAATTTCCCAAAAAAGGGACCATACTTGGGGGGCCAAATGAGCTGACTGGGGGGCTGTGAATGGGACTGGGGGCCATGGCCCCCAGTATGTATGTTAAAAAAGGCCCTGGGATGACTTTTTCAGGCTCAACTTCTTACCAAAACTATTACGTTTAAAAGGGCTGCTTAATCAATGGTCTTCTAGAGATCTCACTCCTCTGGGAAAAATCACAGTGATTAAAACTTTTGCTATTTCTCAGTTGGTATATTTGTTTACCGTCTTAAATAATCCACCTCCTAATTTTTTGATGCAAGTAAATGAATGTTTATACAATTTCTTATGGAATACTAATATTGATAAAATTAAGCGTTCTACGGTTATAAACACATTTGGTCAGGGTGGTCTCAGTATGGTTGATTTACAGTCTTTTATTAAAGCATTGAAATGCAGCTGGGTTAAACGTTATATTGATGGCAGAGATTGCCAATGGAAGTGTTTTTATGATCTTCAACTTCGGCCTTTTGGCTGTTCTATTTTATTAAAATGTAATTTTAATAAAAACGTCATCCCTAAAATAGGTCATCTGTTTTGTAAAGAAATTTGCGAGGCCTAGGCGGATTTTATTTTCCATTCTCCCACAGAGGGCTTTGAGAAAGAGATTATCCTTGTAGTAGACTGAACGACTGGTCAGCACAGTCTACGTAACTAAGATGTAATCCGATCTCACATAAATATATATGCTGCATTGTACATAATATATAGCGACTTGCGATATATACCTCTTGCTGTCAAGACGTGCAAATATACTCAGCTTCAATAACCAAAGTGTTATGTAATTATTTGTGGATCCTAACTGTGGAAACACGACATGAATTGGCGACGAGGATAAACGATTAATCAACCATGGCTCATTTCGGAAAGGTAAATGACTTCATCGCGGGCAAAGAGATTTGGTCTCAATATGTGGAGAGACTCGAGCACTTTTTTGCGGCGAATGGAATCACCGACAAGGTGAAAATGCAATCGATCTTGTTATCTTCTATCGGACCGGACGCATACAAATTGTTCCGGAATCTTGTGTCGCCGGCGAAACCAGGAGATAAGTCGTATAAAGAATTAGTGGCCATCATGGCAAAGCACCAGCACCCCCACCTTCGGAAATAGTTCAGCGATGTAAGTTTAATAGCCGACATCGGACAGAGGGTGAGTCAATCGCTACATATGTAGCCGAACTTAGAGCCATTGCCGAGTTCTGCAATTATGGGGACAAACTAGATGAAATGTTGAGGGACAGATTAGTTTGTGGCGTAAATGATGACCGCATTCAATGTTCCTTGCTTAAAAAGTCCCAGTTAACTTTAGAGAAGGCCTTAGAAATAGCTATAAGCTCTGAAACGACGGGCCACAACGCCAAAGATTTGAAGCAAGCGTCACAGCAATCTCAACCTTCCACCAGTGCCAACGTGGACGGCGACGTCAAATCTATTCCCAAGGGAAAAAGAACTCGCAAGCCCACTGCCAAGTCTACCACCTGTTATCGCTGTGGAGGTCGTAACCACGACAGCAAGGACTGCTGGTTTAAAGACGCAATTTGTAGGTCATGCGGAAAGAAAGGGCATATTGAGAAGGTATGCCGATCGAAGAAAATTAAACAGGTGACCAGACCGGTGACGAATGACCACCGATCAGAAACCAGACCGAGCGAGAGCGAATATTATGACTTATTTATGTTACAGACACGCAAATGCGGTCCTTTAACGGTTGAAGTGAACATAAATAATATACCCACAATAATGGAAGTGGACACAGGAACTTCCCTCTCTATAATGACGGAGGCTGAGTTTCGGAAATCGTGGCCTAAGGTCACTGTTAGACAATCAGAAATACCGCTGAAGACCTATACTGGGGGGGACCATTAGCCATAGTTGGTATGGCAACGGTAACCGTTCAATACAAGAACCAACGGAATACTGTTAACCTTTGCATCGTCAAAGGAAATGGACCAAGTCTACTTGGTAGAGATTGGTTAGCAAAGTTTCGGTTGGACTGGCCATCCTTGATCAACCATATAAACAATCGTTCTCTAGAGGCCATTTTGACTGCTCACAGTGAGGTGTTTCGCGAAGAGCTCGGAACGCTAAAAGGAACCTCAGCGAAAATCAATGTCGATCAATCGGTGCAACCAATCTACTGCAAGGCACGTTCGGTGCCGTACGCGATGAAAGAGAGGGTCAATGCAGAATTAGACCGACTTCAAGCGGAAGGGATAATCGAGCCTGTACAATATGCAGATTGGGCAGCGCCAATTGTCCCTATCTTAAAGGCAGATAAAGTATCGGTTCGGATATGTGGGGACTATAAACTGACAGTCAATAAAGCATTTCGAGTTGACAATTACCCCATTCCCAAAATTGCTGACATTTTCTCAACCCTTGCTGGGGGAAAAATGTTCACAAGTTAGATATGAGTCAGGCCTACCAGCAGCTACAACTGGACGAAGAGTCGAAACAATATGTCGTCATCAACACGTATAGAGGGCTCTTCTGTTATAATCGCCTCCCTTATGGGATTGCGTCCGCACCAGGGATATTTCAGCGAACCATGGAGGGTGTCCTTCGTGATATCGCCGGAGTTTCAGTTTACCTCCATGACATCCTAGTTACAGAAGTTCGGAGGAAGAACCCACCTAGCAACGCTGGAGAAAGTCTTGTCGAGGTTACGTGAGGCAGGTCTACGACTACGGAAGGAGAAATGCTCGTTCCTAGCACCATCGGTGATTTATCTGGGGCATCGCATCGACGCTGAGGGGTTACACCCAATAACAGACAAAGTCACGTCGCTAAAGAAGGCACCCGCCCCTAGAAATATGACTGAACTGCAGTCCTATTTAGGTCTTATCAATTATTATCGTAAATTCTTACCTGATTTGTCACGGACATTATCACCATTGTATGCACTGTTGCAAAAAGGACAATCGTGGTCTTGGACCAAAAAGGAAAATGAAGCATTTGAGAACTCTAAGAAATTGTTAACACATTCATCTGTACTGACACATTATGATCAATCAAAACAGTTGATTTTATCATGTGATGCTTCTGCATATGGACTGGGAGCAGTCCTCTCCCAGGTAATGGAAGACGGCTCTGAGAAGCCTATAGGGTTCGCATCGGGCACCCTATCTGAAGCTGAAAAGAAGTATGCGCAAATAGAAAAAGAAGGGCTGGCGTGCGTTTTCGGGGTAAAAAAGTTTCACTCCTATTTGTATGGTCAGCACTTTACTTTGGTGACGGACCATAAACCCCTGTTAGGGTTGCTGTGAGAGGGACGCGCGTTCCTTCCGCACGCTTCCGCCAGAATTCAGCGCTGGGCTCTTACCCTGGCAATGTACACGTTCCAATTTAAGCGAACGGAAGCGCATGCCAACGCAGACGAGATGAGTCGTCTCCCATTACCTAACACCGCTCCAAAGCAAACACCCGTGCCACCAGAGACCGTTCTTATGGTAGAGCATCTGAATGAATCTCCAATTACAGCTGCTCAAACTGCTACTTGGACTAGAAGAGATCCAAGCTTATCGAAGGTACTTACCTATTCCTTAACAGGCTGGCCAGAGCAGGCTGACGATTCCTTGAAGCCTTACTTTCAAAGACGACAGGAAATAACGGTACAGGATGGTTGCTTGCTTTAGGGAAATAGAGTAATTGTGCCAATAAAAAGTCGAAAACAAATGTTGCGCGAACTGCACGAAACTCACATAGGCGCAGCGAGAATGAAGAGTCTTGCGCGCGCGATTATGTGGTGGCCAAAAATGGACCAGGAGATTGACGAAATTGTCAAACAGTGCGCTATTTGCCAAGAGAGTAGACCCGTTCCCCCGAAAGCGCCATTGCACCCTTGGGCGTGGCCAAGTAAACCATGGTCAAAAGTGCACATTGACTATGCGGGTCCCTTCCTAGGTCACATGTTCTTCATCATAGTGGACGCACACTCAAAATGGATTGACGCGCACGTAATGAATACTAGTACTAGCGGGGCAACCATTCACAAATTGCGGAAAATATTTTCTCAGTATGGAATTCCCGAAATGGTCGTAAGTGATAACGGAACAAATTTCACTAGTGAACAATTTAAATCTTTCATGGAACAGAATGGCATAAAGCATGTCACGGCGGCTCCGTATCATCCTTCTACAAATGGGTTGGCTGAACGGGCTGTTCAAACCTTTAAAAAAGGGATAAAACGGATGAGAGAAGGGTCCATTGACGATAAGGTTTCACGATTTTTATTCAAATATCGCATTACCCCACAAACTCCTACGGGGCTATCCCCAGCAGAACTATTGCAAGGACGAAAGCTCTGTTCACGCTTAGATTTGGTGCACCCCGATTTACAGGCCAAAGTTCACAAGAAACAAAATGATCAGAAACGAGGGCATGATCAAACAGCCAAAGCTCGCTCCTTTCAGCAGGGGGAGACGGTGCTCGTTCAAAGTTTCTCACCTAGGGGTCCAAAATGGGTTACCGGAAATATTGTAGAAGTAACTGGCCCGGTGTCCTTTAAGGTGGTTCTCAGTGACGGTACCACAGTAAGACGTCACCAGGACTAAATAAGAAAATGCCAGTTGAAAGATCCTATCTCCGACCTGTCCCAAAGCAAGAATGTTAGCGGTACCGACCCTATCGTAGATTCAGACGCTGCTAGTGATATTAGCGTAGACGATGAAGAGAATGTTCCACCTAACAATAACGCTTCGTCTGACGCACCCAGGGAGGATGACACTCAGGCAGTGTCCCAGCCTGTAGTTTCCCCTTCTCCTAGAGAACCATATCCCAGACGTAAACGCAACGCGCCAGATTATTTTGGGCGCTAAGCAACGTCCTATCTTAGGGGGGAGGAGTGTAGTAGACTGAACGACTGGTCAGCACAGTCTACGTAACTAAGATGTAATCCGATCTCACATAAATATATATGCTGCATTGTACATAATATATAGCGACTTGCGATATATACCTCTTGCTGTCAAGACGTGCAAATATACTCAGCTTCAATAACCAAAGTGTTACGTAATTATTTGTGGATCCTAACTGTGGAAACACGACAATCCTAAAAGATGTTTTCATAAAAATTGACGATAAGATTGTTTTCCACCAAGGCGTCTGTGATCAAAATATTGTTTATGTTAAAAATTTTTATAGATCTGATGGGTCCTATCTTTCTTACAGTGATTTTCAGAACAGATTTAACGTGCCTCACTTTCCATTTACCCTTTATTTTGGTATTTTAAAAGCTATTCCGAAAGAGTGGTGACGTTATACGAGTCGTACTCCCTCTACTGTTGGTCGTAGTGAGAATATGTTTATATCTTCTTTAAAAAGTCCTAAAATTTCTCGATTTATTTATCGAACTTTAGTAGAAAAAATTTCCGCTCCTCCGACAGCCATTGCAAAATGGAGTCAATGTAGGTTTTGTAGTAATGTAATTGGCATTCCATTTTTTGTTTACCATTTAAGACCGTTCGCAACATGAAAGTCATTTATTTGCAATTACGATTTTTACATTTTACAGTTCTTGTTGTTAACTATTTACTTCACAAAATGAAGTTGTCTGACCCTTTGTGTTCTTTCTGCTCCATTGAAGATGAAACCCTCTTACATTTATTTTACGAGTGCAATTATGTTAGAAAATTTTGGGACGAAGTATCTAGTAATTGTATTAGAAATGGTTATAATTTTTGTGCCGCAGATATTTGCTTTGGTCGTTTTGCCGATATTAATCACCCTATTAATTTCCTCATTCTCTATGCTAAGCAGTATATTTTCTCCTGTAAATTTGATAACACAATCCCTGACGCATTTACCTTTTATTACAAGTTTCATTTTAATTTGGATGTTGAATTGCATATTTTAAGGAAAAATAATTTTCTAGATAGAATGAAGACATTTCAAAATTATTTCATTTAATCCTTAAGACATCTCGTCGTCACTATATTGAAAATGTTATGTATCTTTTATTTTGTAATGTACAGTGATATGTTGTTTATGTTGTGAAAGTTGTTAAATACAGTTGTAAAAAAAAAAAAAATGTTGCTTCAAGGTGCTTAAAGTTCACTTTGAGTTGAAGATGTGATAATTTCATCTGCCAATCACGGGCAGAGCAAAAGGAAGGTCAGGAAGCTATATTCCCTCCTCGTTCTAGAGGTCTAGCTCCTGTTGGGGAAAATGAGAATTCTTCGAGGAGCAAAAATATTATAATTTGAATCATCTTTATTTCTCAGTCGACGTTTCCGAGGTCAAAAAGACCTATCACTCTAGCAGAAGTTTAAGAAAAATCGGGAAATTTTTACTGTCAACAGAGACTTTTCCCTCAGGCAAAAACGGCTCAGACTCTCCCTTCCCCCAAACTATAATTCTGTGCGACTATGGACCAAATAAAGAACAGATGCATGATCGGTGCCGGATTGATTCTGATTGCGTTGCGATTTGACCAGCACTTTTAAAGAGGGTAACGTAGACATGTAGGACAAATTTTATAAGAATGCTCAAAGTACCGCTGTTGCATGTCAACATAAGCATACTGGCCTGGGTTAAGAGACTCAGCCTCTCCCTCGACCGGAATTCGAGAAAATCCTATTTCTTGGGCCGATTTTTGAAATATAAAGGGTAATTTTCTCAGATAAAATTTTTTTCTCAGCCAAAAAAGGCTCAAACCTGTTGAAGGAAATTTAGAAAACGTCCAGTAAGGCTAGGCATGTCACAAAATAGTATTTTGGTTTGAGTAATTTTTTAAAAGTGAAATTTTAAGAGTTGTAGACTCGTCAAGGAATTTTTTGGCCCAATATTTCTAACGGAGCACTAGCCTGTACCCATATTCGTCTGCTGCAGAGATAACTATGTATGACCCCAGCGTATAATCAGCGTTTAAAAAGTGATACAGGATTTCGAAGGAACACTCAGTGGATCTCTTTTGAGTGAAATCAAAGAGTTGGTGCTATGCCACTTTCCAGTTCATCATTAATTTGGTTAAGTGCACCATGTGCGATCACCGTATCTCCTAAAACCCAAATGTCTGAATACAACTTTGAAATGAGACTTGTGTGGTGGGAGCCAAAGATAGCCGCTACGAAGCAGGCTTGTAGCAAAGGGACGGAGGAAAGGCAAGGCCCCTCCCAGAAAATTTTGACCCCATAAAACTTTTGACGACAACATACTATTGGCTTAAGACATGTTAAGATATCTCGCCCCCCCCCCAGCTATCTTGGCCCCTGCAACACCTTGTCTGGCTAGTACGGGACAGCCACGCAGGCTACTGTCCACTATTGTGCATTTGGTCTATGTCCCCACGTCAACTTTATACAGTTGGTCCATCTTCACTCTGAATTACACCCTGATTAATTTAACCACCATCGTGGTCACGGATTATTCAAACATTCCTAGTAACTACTGAATCCTGGGTAAATTTTACCAAGAAAATATTAATATTAAACACTATGTGCTTTTTGTTTATTACTTTTCACCAAGATATGTATGGATAATCTGTGATCCTGATTTAATTTTACCAGGGTGGTTGTTAGAGAGTAAAAGATCCAAGTCGACACTCGCCTACACAAGTCCACGCAAACAGTGTTACACAGCAGGCGTATATGACCTGGATTCTGCGCAAAAAGGTGCGGCTTGTTTAATGGTCGAGAGGACTTACAAAGATCAAACTGCCAGATAGTTTAGGATTTATAGGGAAAGCGAAGCAAAAGTTTGGACATGAAGAGGGTGTTAGATGGAAACCAAAGTATGAACAGGAAACCCTTCTACAATAACACAGTGATCTTGTTGGCAGGAGTTCAATGGAAGATGTCCTAATTATCATCAGCTGTTAACTAATATAGATCACACGAGCAGCTGTGCTAAACCGATACTGACTCAGTTAAAACTCGTCTTTTAAACAGAGTAATGAAAACAAGTTTGATTGGTTAAGCTAGCACGATGTCTGCGTAGCTCTTAAAAATTAGGCTGCTAATGCTAGCAGGACAGCTGATTCAGCAATGTATCATAATGAAAGTCATTAATGTACTGAACCGTTTCTCAAAAGTGTCTGGTCTGACGGTTAATTTAGAAAAATTTTACCTTTTCCCACTTGGTCCCCCGTTTTCCAACCCCACTGATTTTTTTCAAAATGTTCATATAAGGATCAGTAATGGCCCCATCACGTACCTAGGAATTTCTTTTACGCATCACTTTGATGCTTTTTTTTTAATTAAATTACACGCCGAACCTCTCTCGAATAAAAAATCTCTTGCGTCTCTGGTCTTCCAGAGACCTCACTCCTATGGGTAAAGTCCTAATCATTAAAACGTTTGCAATACCTCAACTGGTCTATTTATTGACTATTTTAACAGACCCTCCAAAACATTTTTTTTTCGAGGATTTCACTCTCTTTTCTACAAATTCATATGATCAAATAAGCCAGACAAAATTAAACGCTCGGTCTTACTGAATCAAAAGCGCAATGGTGGCCTTAACATGATCGACATGGAGTTATTCTCAAAGAGTTTAAAATGTAAATGGGTGAAACTTTACTTAGATGACAGTTTGGGAGGCTGGAAAGTATTTTTTGATATGGCCCTTAAACGATATGGAGGTAAATTTCTCTTCGATTGTAATTATAAGAATGTTGATGTTGACATTTCAAACACATTTTTATGAAGCCTGCAGCGCCTGGTCTCTATTTAATTTCCGACCTTCAAATCACTGTTGTAATCAATATGTTGTAAATAATTCTTTTATAAAGATTAATAAGAATATGACCATTTCAAAGGTCTTAATGGTAAAGCAAGCTTATGTTGTAAAGGATTACTTTGATGACAATGGTAATAACTTAACCTACAGTGCATTCATTACGAAGTTTGATAATACACATGATTTCCCTTTCACCCTGTTCTATGGAATTTCAGCGGTAATTCCCAGAGAGTGGAAAGCCCATGTTGAACCCTCTGAAAACCCTTCTGAAAATGTTTTGCGTCTCATTAGTTTTACAACTAATGGACGCCCTAATAAGTTTGTGTACAATTATTTGGTGAAATCCAAAATCTCAACCCCTCGTGCTGTTTTTAAGTGGGAAGAAATTAGTAATTTTAATGGGAACTGGCATAGGGTGTTCTTACTACCGTATATTGCAGTCCGGGATACTTAAGTTCATAATGAAAGTTCTGCTACCTTGATAAGGTAGTTTAATGATAATAGCACTTGTCTCGAGGTACGCGGACTTAAGGATGCATTTTCCACGTTAATTGCCCCTTCATCAATAAAACTACAAATATAGCGCACACCGACAATATATTTATTTCGAAATGAACTGGGAACAAAACAGAAGTGGGTAAAGATTGAGGTGAGGAAAACAGACGTTCTTGAATTCTTCATGCACAAAACGAATAGACTAATCTGCGATTATCTATCGGTGTACCAAATAAAAATGGAACTACAACTGACAGGGATATTTCACTTAACAAAGAGTTGTCACCGATGTGGAAATCCTCGCATGGGTTTTACCAGTTTACCACTTTCAGAAAAACAACGACCGTGAGATAAAACGTGTTACGTTTCTGGAGTTTTCGTCTTTCCGTAGGAATTGCTGTAAGTTTTACATGTATACAAAGCATAAATGCTTCCTTCTCAAACAAAAATTTATTCCTTATTGACAAATATCGAAAACGTTGCTTAGAAAATATTTCTTAGTATTTACGGAAGGTAAAGCTGAAAGGAACACTTATATCGAACTCAAGTTATATGTGATGTAGTACTATAAATGTTGAAAAAGTATAACAGAACCCTCTTACCACAAAAGTAATAGAATAATCTGACAAAATGTGCAACATTATTGGGAAACTGATTCAATACATTACGCAAGCTTCTCCAAATACTAACATACGAGTTAGTAATACAAACTACGGCAAAACTATGCAAGTGTTAATTACCAACAGCTTTCACATTATTTTGGAACGATTTGTCTCCTTTCAAGTTTTATATACTTGAAGTAATCATATTTTTTACTACGGCTAATGTAGATGTTTGTCTATATTTAGTATGGTTCATTATAAGGTAGTAGAAGTAGTAAGCTTCCCGGTTCTCAGTACAGGAGTTTTTACATGATCTCCTCCAGCGTCTGAACACGGTAAGGTATATTGCTAGTACGCTACCTTGTAATGGACCATACTAAAGCATCAGGAAAGACGCTGGCCAGCCTGAAGGGCTTAACTGACTCAAGTTAGCCAACAAACCAATCCTGAGGGTTATACTATTTGTCAATATGTTTTTAAAACCATTATAGAGAGAAGCTAAATTATGCTTCATCTTCCACATTTTTTACAGATTAGTGATAACTCATAATTAGTTTAAAATTGATAAGTTTAGAATTGATTATATAACGTATGTAACGACGTCACAATCTACTTGACAACCGTTTGCTTTACCATTTCGAAAGGACTAGTAACATACTGTACACTTACGGAAATATGTAAAATAGTAAGCCATGTTGCAGTTATTGCTTTTGTCATTGATTGTGATTGATTTTCTTTGGATATCTTTCCAGCAAAAAAGACATGAAATTTAAGTAAGTTAAGAATTCACTTCTTCAGATCGTTGTATCAACACTAATGCAAATATACCGTGATATCAAAGCGGAACATTGGAATTTCGTCAGTGTAATCGGTACACCTAACGCTGAGCATTGAACGAACACATCAAGCGTAAACCGTCATTTGCCTGTATAGACAGATTTTGTGTTAACGATCGAAAATAGGAGAGAAGGATTGATCACAAAGGTTAACTGATCTATCAAACAGTAAAGTTCCATCGTTTTGCAACTAAAACTAGCAAAAGAACTGTAAGAAATTTTGACTACCACAATAGGTACGGTTTTTACGAAGAAACACAATTGATGCAAACTACGAAATTTACAAAATGAGTACCAATTATTTTTAACTTCCTCAAAACATGAACTGTGAAAAAAGAATATGTCCGAATGATAATATTTATTTATATATAATATCTATTAATATTTTAATATATAATACAATAGAACAAAATTTTGAGACAGCACGATATTAAAACATGGAAAGTAAGCATACATACAAATATTAATTGTATTAAGCATGCATTATTTAAATGCTTACGGTTGTCTTATTAATAAATGAAACCTTTATGTACTTACATTCAACTAAAGAATGCTGCATGAACAGATGAAAGCAATAAATGCGATTTATAATTTTGACAACTGCATAGTAAAATTGCAATCAAAAGAGCAATAAGTGCAGCACTATTAAAGGATACGAATAACGTATGATTTCCAAAAACACTTATATCAATATAGATTTACGTCCTATTTCAATTTAAAACGACTTTTGGAAACACAACACGTTAATCAAAATGATAGAATGTACATCTAAACTTCATGTAAAGCATAAAAATTACTAATAAGGTTGTAACGAAATGCACTTTCACCTAACAATACTATCCTACCACTCGGTCAGAGTATAAACACTTTGGTAAACTCATCCCAAGATGGTTTGAAAATAAAGCTAAAACAGTAAATAGCTTGAGGTGAAAGAGTTAACAAATATACAAGTTTGATTTAGTAATGTTACACTATGTTACATTTCCCACAAATTGAATTGTTAGGTTGTTACACTCAAAGCTTAAGCATAAATGAGCGCAACGTCGAATGATGAAAACATCTGCCGATTTGTTCTCTCCGTCAAAAGAACCACAGAAAAAGTGTTAAACACAGATAAAATGTCTAGCATAAAATACGTAAACAAAATGGATAATGAATGTAAATAAAGAATTGGTAAAACTGTTGAAGAAAACAGAAGAGTTTTATTCTGTCATATTTTTAACGACTGAATTCTTTGTTTAACAGACACTAGAAACTATCACTAGGCAAACTAAAGATCCTAAATATATCTCGACTTATGCCATGAACTTGTACTGTTTGAAATGTACTAGAAATTTTAAGGTTGATTATTAATATCGCAAAGTCAATCCTGAAAAAAATCTTTATGCAATGAAAAATGTGAAAAGTCTCTCAAAGGACTATGTAGTAGATTATCAATAACCACTTGTATCATACTTAAATTGTAGGTGACGTTGTCCGTTATAACACAGGCTCCTGGATAACATCTTTAAAAAGTAAATACATCCTTTTTACAGGAAGTTCTTGTTCTTATTCTCTACCGTCCCCCCCCCCCCACTCCTCTCGCTCTTGATCCTTCAACACAAAACTTTGTCTCATATCTGTCTGATATTTTGTACTTACAACGTTGTTATTTTGACGACCTCGTTTTGTTATTATTTGTTATAGTTTTTTACTAGTGCAATACAAAGGTATTTAAAAACATAACTGATCATCAAATTTACTACAAAGAATTATTATGCTTAAAAGTGCCGTACTGGAAATCGAAGAAAACGCGTTAAAAGACACTATAATTTTAATATAAATTCTTGAAGTACCGTGTTCAATACTCATTTACACGTTCTACTCGAAAATTGGGTAGTGAGGGAAGAGCGCAAAACATGAGACATGAAGAGATGAAGAGAAGGATTTATAATCAGTGAGGAAAGAAACAAAATGTTTAACACAAAACTGCCCATGTCCAAATTTATTTGAGGGAAATACTTCACATATCCTACCCACTCATTTTGGTGGGGGATACATTCCCCATCCCACTATCCCGCCGCTGCTGACTGTCACTACTTTTGAAGATAATTAGTCACTATACATCAACTGTTTCTTTATATTCCTGGTACACTTACTTCAAATATAAAGAAGTTTTAAAAAAGAATTAAGAAACGGAACTTGAAACTCTGAAACTTACAAGTGCTGGTGTTTTCTGTAGCTACCACCAGCGTGCCAAACATTTTGAACTTTATCTACAAAATCAACAATGATATTTGTAAACTGATATAGTTACATAACAAGTATCGCACCACCCCGCCACCTCCACCCCCCCCCCCAATAGAGAACTCTTATTCATGTATTATTAAAGGTTTTGTTCCTGATGGTTATAAGAAGCACCGAAAACAAGACTACCCGAATTTTACATAATAATCTACTTTTACAATAAGTGCAGAGGCAATGTTCATTGCCTCATCTGCTTGTTCCCTGGTAAAATTTTCATGTGGAATGGAATTTTCACAGTACGAGCTGGGATAATGAGAATTTGCTTCAACTATTTGTACTAGCTGTTGAATTGCTTCAGTAACATCTAAATGTCGTTTCACTTTTAAAGCAGCATCCATTAAACTGTGTTTATCGCTTATCCCACATCCACAAACAAGTTGAGCTGCTTTCACCGACTTCTCCACTGCGAAGAAACAAAGACTGCTTTTCCACTGAAAATAATTTTTCTCTCCATTCACAACTGCGGCAGCAGCTTCTAGGTCAATGCGAGCTTGCTTTAGCCATCTGCATGCCTCCAGGTTAATTTTGTGGAATGACGGAGGAGTTTTAAAGCCTGCCGAACTTGATGTATTCCAACCTCCACCTCTACTCCTACCTCGCCTGCCACGTCGTCGTCCTCCTCCATATCGTCTTTGGTGAAATTGCCAGTACTTGCTTTGTTCAGCCGAATTTCGTTGGGCCCATCTAAAAATATCATCATCGGTGTCAACTCCGGACGGAATGCCTTTCTCCATTCTTTCTATCTCTCTTCTGATATGTTTGAATATTTCTTCTGCAAACTTTTTGTTTTCTTCTTTGTGTTTATCTGGATGCCA
>WURT03028565.1:0-15408 GCA_009936505.3 Holothuria glaberrima | reverse complement strand
CAGCTTAAAACACTCGGGAAGTGCCGTTTCCGGCCATCTGGAGGGTTTGTAAAGCCAAAAAATTTCTTGTACGCTCCACGCCAACCGATGGTGGCGCTCCCCTTAGATAGTGTCCGGGCATATTTTGCCCCCCCCCATAAATACAGTCCTGGATACGCCCCTGGTCACAATAGACTGTCATGTTTCACGTGTAAACGGGACGCCTGTGACATTAAAAAACTCAAATAACACTTTTTTCTTTTGAAGTGTATGGAAAGCTTTAATATGTTTGTGTTAATGTTCTGCATTATTACAATGCAGGTACATTATGTCATTTTCTTTTAATAAGTTTAGCTGTTAAAATGAACTGAGCAAGTACATTGGTGCAGAGCTCATGGGTTTCACGTGTTAACAAAAACCAAAATTTTGGTGCCCCACTTTTATCGTTTACATGTGGAACATATTGTGGATACTGTGGATTGTGGCAAACTGAAAAAAGTGTGGCAAGTGTTGCTACACTTTACCTTGACACTACCTATTATGTGTCTGGATTTGGGAAAAAATGAACAACTTAAACATAATAATTTTGGGAAAGTCTGGTATTCCCCGTGTAAATATTTTACCCGGGACACCGAAATGGTGTCCCGTTTTACACGAGAAACTATAAAGCCATTATATAAAATACTAAAACTTACTTTTGGCTTAGTTCATTCGGGTCGGTTCTACAGGGGGTAGGGAGGGCTTTAGTCCTCAAACCTTTTCTAAGCCCACCCCCAAAATTGAGCAAAATTTTGTGAATAGGCTAGAAGTGATGTGTTCATATCTACATATTTCACCTCTAAGGTGAGATTTTACCCCCACCCCACCCTCTTTTGAAGGCTACCTTTTCCGGCTACGTTTTCTGAAAATGGTCTTCAAATTTGAAAGATGGAAGATATATAGGCCTAAGAAAAGATCTTGTGTAGGTCTAGGTGTGTAGTATTTTTCAAAAGTCCAGTAGGAGTGCCCTCTTTATGGGAAAATTCTTCAAGTCAATAAACCTGTTGCTAGGAAACGGAGTGTAATCATCAAACGAACTGTAGCAGGGATGGGTGCCATCATTCTAGTACATTTCTTCTCGATCCTTGGTCCAACCTTATTCAACAACTCCTGGAAGAATTCTGGGCAAACTCTCTGGAATGATGCGTACCAAGGTATGCCCTCAGTAGCCAGTTCCTGCATAAGGGTATCGTAGTCAGTAGCGTAGCTAGAGACTTTGCCGCCCAGGTGCAAGAACAGAAAATCGCGCCCCAGTTAAAATTATAATATCGTAAAATAAATTGATATTGGTTGTGCAGGCTTTAAGCATATCTGCACCGTACTATATATGCACTGTAAAAATAAGCAGGGGTGACCCCAAGATTTGACCGATTGGTCAAGCTCACCGAAGGGGGCCAACAACCCTATGCTCCGACAAAGGCGATGAGTTGCCACAAAAGAAGAGAAACGTAAAATTTTCGCCGTGCTAAGCGCTCCGAAAAATTTTGAACTATTTTGGCAAAAAATTAAAAATTTGGGGCTGTTCTTGAAGTAAATTTCAAAAAATTTGGATTTTTTTTTAAGGAAAAGTGGAAAATTTTTGGTTTCTTGAAGAATCTTTCGCTGTAGTTCTCGATCCAGTCGAAACTCAGAACTCCCCGTTTGACATCTGATTGGAATGTGCCACGAAGGAGGCATCCAATTCAGGGTTGTTTGAAATTTAATTCACATTCGATGGAATCTGCCCAGTCTTAATATTCGCGCGACGTCTTGGTATATATCATTCCACACCTTTCAAAATATACTGCCTTGGAACTGTACACTGAAGTACCCGAAATTTCCGTGACATGTAGTCAGTACAGAACAAAATAAAAAAGAGAAAAAAAAACGGTCGAAATGGACTGAAAAGAAATCACAATCTATAAATTTGAGGGTGGAGTTGGCTTGGTAGCTGAGTGTACTGCCTTGCACACTAGCGGTCCCCGGATCAAATCCCAGTGGTACCACTTGGAAATTTCCTGGGGGCTGAAATTTTCTTGTTCAGCGTAGCTGTTCACAGTGATGCTGAGGGAGTTCAAATTAGTGAATTTAATTGGGTATCTGATTACAGGGGTGGCGCCAGGATTTGTCCGACAGGGGGGTCAAGCTCCCCGACGGGGGCCAGCAACCCGAAGATCCAAAAAACGTCAAAAGAATGGAAAAAGCAAAGTTTTCGCGCGCGAAGTGCGCCGAAAAATCTTTACCTTATTTCACAAAAGAATTGAAAATTTGGGAGTTTTATTGAAGGAAATCTGAAAAATTTGGAGAGAATTTAGAGAAAATTGGAAAATTTGAGGTGTTTATTGAAAAATCTGCCCTTCCAATGAGCACAATCATGTAGATCGTCGGGGCGACTGAAGGTCGTTGGGATTACATATTTTACCGTACGGATTAAGTTTCCCGGAAGAAAATGAAAAATTCCCCCGACGGGTGGCAGCCTTCCCCGACGGGGGGACATTTCCCCCTCCCCCTGGTGCCACCCCTGTCTGATTGTCCGTTTCAGGAAGTTGTCCGATTCAGGAAGTTGTGATCTTTGCTCGGTTCGGCTGTCGAGCAGTGGTGCAGAGCAAGGAACCTCCATCTCCACCCTGCCTTTGGGAAAGTGGCTAAAGACTGGGGATGTACGCACGTCTGTCCGTCGGATGGGGAAGTTAAATGGCGGTCACGGGAGCAGGATTGGGAGCGATTAGTACACGTATGCCTCGTTAACCTCTGAGCACTTGTCGAAAAGAGAAGGCGAATCTCGCCGGTGTTCATCCACGCTCACTCTGGTATACGGTCCTCGATGAGCCAATTGGTTTCCCGACCCTCAAACGTTAAACTTAAATTTGCCAATAAAAACGGCGGCATTCAAGCAAAAAAAGGCGGTCGCAAGAGCTCGCAAGCCGTTGGTCGCTAAGTGAGCAGCCGGCTTTAGTACATCTCGACCCCTAAAAACGAACGTCGTTCCTTGGAGGCTTTCTCGCTCCCCATCAGTACCTTGTGTTCGCGACACATTTTATTGCAAAATTTAGGCAAATTTACTTTGGCCTACATTTGAACCTTGGACCCCCGCTCATAGCATCCAAAAAGCACTATTTTAAAGTTATTTGTCTAATTGGTAACATATCATGTAGCTTTATTACTTTTTCTAACTGATGGGCAAATAATAGCGAAATACCAATTAGCAAATTTGACCTTTGACATCATCAATTACGCATGCACAAGTTTTCATGGTCAGGTACCTATCCATAAAGTTTGAACTTGAGCAGACTTACGGTTAAGGAGTAGTTCGTGACACGCTTTTCTACACAAACACTCATACACACCCACACACCCAGATGCTCGGACCAAGGAGCTGGAAGACAGACACACAACTTCACATTTGTAATGGTAGGTGAAGTGCAATATCTCATCACCCTATACATTACATGTAGGGAAATGAGATAACCATTTTTTCACTGAGGACTTTGGCAGAAACTGTGTACTGAACATGTTTTTTTTTTCTTTTATGTATAGATAAAACACAACCACAATTTTTGTACTGCCCCGGCGACATCACAGAAATTGCCAGAAGTGAACTTGGACTTCTAGTGGACTTCCCAAACTCCCTCGTTGCCCAAGACGGTTCGGATGGCATGTATACATCAGTTCCTCCGTCTCAGTCACCACCTGTGTTCATACGCGCAGGACAGTCTCAAGACATTACCTACACAGCAGCCGACATATACGGCAATATGGCCACCTGCGAATTCACAGTATCAGTTTTATTAGAAGGTATGTTTCCTACGTTCCAGCATATTTTGTTTATTTTGCACACTAGAAGTATGTATATTAACGGGGAAGGTTAGCCTTTTAATCAGCCTACCAATGTCTAAGAATCAGTTGGAAATCACCTTGAGTGACCTGGAGATGCAAAACGGTAAGCTCCACTTTTGAGAGAAAAATTTACTCACTCATCAGTCAGAGTATAACCTGGAAGCCCAAAAGCTTTGTGATTCCTTGTTGAAAGGGAGATGTTCATCCCTCAATTTTACACTTCTTGACTACATCATTTTTTAAGATGCGTTCACAATTTGAATCCTGCTGAACTCACATGACCTCTGAATCCACCAAAACTTAAATAACAAAAAAAAATTGACAAAAAACGTGTCTTAGAAGAGATTTCTGTGCCTCCTCCCATGTAATGTGATGTTTAGTTTTTGACCTCTGATGACCTCAGATGACTTGTGTCCTCCACCAAAAACAAAAGGGTTCCTCCTCTCAACATGACAAATCTATACACAAAGTATGAATAGGTTCTGTAGTTCCCACCTCCATGTATCATGTTAATAAGAATTTTAGTGTTTGACCTCTAGTGACCTCAAACGATCTTTGACCTTCACCAAAAATGATAGGGTTGTTCCCCTCCACATGAAACATCTATATACCACATAATAAAATGTGTCTGTCTCTGCTATCTTGAGATGTCGTGTTTACAAGCCATTAACAAGGTTTTCTCAGTTTAACCTCCGGTGACCTCAAATCACCTTTGATCTCCACCAAAAATAATAGGTTTCTTTTTCTCAACATGACGAATTAATATACTAAATATGAAAAGTGTCGGTCATTGCTATCGTGAGATATCGTGTTTACAAGGTTTTTGGTTTTTGACATCTGGTGACCTCAAATGACCTTTAACCTCCACCAAAATCAATAGGGTTCTTTTTCTTAATATGATAAATCTATATACCAAATATTAAAAGTGTCGGTCATTGCTATCTTGAGATAACATGTTTACAAGCTAAAGCGTCAGATACACACACACACAAACACACACGACATCACCATCGCATAAATTCCTTGCCTGCCTTGGGCAAGGAATCAGTAATGTGTATAGTACAGTAGAGGATACTTTCTTCCAAAAACGTGGGCTTACGGGATCAATATTAAGTTTAGAGTAGCAGGTTACTCTACCCAGATATTGAAGTTTAGACCAAATTGCCTGAATTTTTATACTGTCTTATTTGGTAAACATTGCATTATGGTTTAACCGTAGTGAGACTTCTGACCAACCAATATTATAAATCGCCATTCTAGGGTACTAGTGTAAAGGGAGGGGAGCAAATAATAATGTTTTTGGAAGGGGATTAGATTGAAAATGGTGTTACTATCATCTAGGCCTATTCAAGAATGTTTACCTTCTGTCACAAATGTTGATGTTCGACACTTTCTATGTTTTCAGAACAAAATCAAGAAACCAAAGTGAAAACGAATGCTTAATTCCAACTTAAAGTGAAATAAATTTAGAACAATCAAAGAAAACGTTTGCTTTTGTGAATTTGTAAGAAGCATAATTTACCATTTAGGTTTATAATTTTGCCTTCATGGGTTTATGTATTTCCGACGGTTCATTCCAGCTCGCCTCGTACACCTATGTCCACATCGAGTTTGAAGTAAGTTAAACGGCTGTAGAGGAAAGGAAAAATTAGGCCTTTTTCAGATTGTTTGCGAGACCAACTAAATTGACGTGGCGTTATGATACAATACTTAATTTTTAACAGTTTTTTTAAACGTGTTCAATTATTAAGCAATTTGTACCGAAATTTGGACACAGCGATCTTGCCTATTTTCTTCTTGAAGTCCCTTCGGTTAGATGCAGGAGCGCAAAAACCAAACAATACCGCCGGAGGGGTCCTGCTCCCCGAAAAAGCTAAGTCCCCTGATGACTGACACAACTTTCAGCCTACAAACCCTAACATGACAGGTCTGCCATAGGTGGCCTCGTTCTAGACAGATATCACGCATGATCATGCAATTTTTAAGCAAAACCTGTCTTTACGTCTTCAATACTGTATGGAGCATTTGTGCTTAGTTTTTTTTTTCTAAAAGTGACTTCGGTTGCAGGATCATGCTGAAGGCCGAAAACCAAACGTTGCCCTCGAAGGAATTCTGCTCCTCAGAATACTTAACGAACATTCTCTTGGGCGTCAGACTCTCACATTATATAGGTATGTCATGTGTAGCAGTCCTGAGAATTTTCCACAACTCCCTACAGCTGGATGCCAAATGGCGAAGACCAAATTTTACCTCATTGAGGGTACTGGTCTCGGAAGGAGCTAAGTCCCCTGATGGGACAAAAGGACTTAAAATGACTGCATCCCGGCCATGAGACTGGCGATATGGAACAGATGCCATCCATGATCAAGCCATTCTTACATAAATGTGTAAATGTTCCCATATGGTACCCACATCAAACCTTCACTAGACCCATGTGGGCATCCCATGTTAGTCCCATCATTTTAAAGCATGTACAGTGAAAATTGGACACATGTTAGAATATTATTTCTGATCCAGTGCTAATGTGTCCATGCGGAACCCAGGCCGTGATATCGTGTTTACAAGATTTAGTTTAGTTTTTCGCCACTTTTGACCTCACATGACCTTTGACCTTTATCAAAACCATTAGGGTTTTTCTCAGTATCACAAATCCATATATCAAGTATGAGAACTGTCTATCATTCCTATCTTAATATATCGTGTTTACAAGCAATTTCTAGAGTTTCCGAAGTTTTATCCCGGTCACGGTGACCTCAGATAACCTTTGACCTCTACCAAAAACCATAGGTTCATTGTTTACACTTTTATTATCTCAACTCATACTTATTCAATACATAGAATATAAACTATATATAATATAATTTAGTTAGCACACAATAGGCCTACATGCATTTTTTGAATTAAGAAGCGTACTCTGCTTACAACTCAAGTAGTTACATTGATTGTAAATACATTTACTCTCCACAGTGTCCTAATTCATAATCCTTAAGACAGTCTAGAAAATTATAAATCCTTCAGTAGACATAACGAAAAGTAATATATTAGGAGAAGATATAAGCCCCTCGTCAAAGACCGTAATTAACTAATATTGCACAATGGCCAAATGCGTTCCTATAAGCTTTATACGGAATGCTTGTACTGTGTTTCTTTGAAGGGTACTTTTCAACTTGAAGAGTAAACTTAAATTTGTGTATTTATGTACTGACTGTACCACATCCACATGCCAACCATGACCCATTAAGTACCCATGCTTCCTACCTTAAGATATCGTGTTACAAGGTTTTTGGTTTTGACCTCTGGTGACCTGACATGACTTCTGATCTCCACCAAAACAATAGATTTTTTCCTCTAAACATGACAAATCCATATACTAAGAACAAAAAGTATCCATCCTGAGATTTCATGTTTACAAGCAATATTCAAGGTTTTCGTAATTTTACCTCTGGTGACCTCAGATAAAATTTGACCACAACCTTCAAACAATGTGGGTTAATTTTCTGACTATAACGCATATACATGCCAAGCATGAAATTATCCATGCTTCCTAACTTGAGACACTGTATTTACAAAATTTCTGGTTTTGACCTCTGATGTCCTCACATGACTGCTAACCGCCACCAAAAACAATAGGGTTCTTCCTCTCAATATGATATATCCACATACAAAGTATGAAGGTATCCATCATTCCTGTCTTGAGATGTCGTGTTATAAGCCACGCTTTACAAACACACGCATACATCCACACACACATACACACGCCTTTGTGACTTCATTGATTCCTTTTGCCTTCGGCAAGGAATCAGAAATGGTTTAGTCAAGAAGGATAAATTTGGGGGACAAATCTCAGTGTAACAAAGCATCCCTTTTCGGCAAGGATTCACTAAGCCTTTGGGCTTTCTAGTTTAATTGCATGTTGCATCAACTGTAGGCCCTATACATCTTTCATGAAAGCTAACTTCGGTTTCTTCGGGTTGGTCCCATGTGGTCTAAATGCTTCGTCGGTTTGGGTGGTTTGATTAACCCCCAGAACCATGCCGGTTTGGTATTGGATGGGCTGAACAAGATGCTGCATCGGTTTCGGGTGGTCCAGGTTGTGGGCGGTTTGGACCTCAAAACCCGACCGACGCACACCTTTAGGCTAAATCCCACAAGCAGCTTAACGGGGTTTCTCTTGGTTTGACCATGCACACCAATACCACAGTTTACCCACTTAACTAAAACGACCCACTTGGCTTCATTTTTTATCCAAATGCCGTCAAATTTTGGACGTGATTCGAATCATACGTCTACCGGTAATGTTCTTTTTAAACGAACGTTTTGAGGGTGTATGAGTCAAACGTAACCTCGGTGACACGATGACGATGACGATGACAATGATGATAAATGAATTTGTAAAGCGCACAATTTCTACAAACGTAATCAAAGGCGCTATACAGCATAAAAATGCAGAAATATAATTAAAAAATAAAAGTAATAAGAGGTAAAAAGAGATAAAAATTAAAAGGAAAAATCTTAAAATGAAAGAACACAAAGGAAGCAATAAGAATTAAAAACGAACAACAATACACAAAGTGAAAAGAATCAAAGGTAAACGTACGCAAGAAACATTGAGATTAAAAGTCAACTTAAAAAGGGTAAGTCTTAAAACTAGATTTGAAAAACAGTAATGGAAGGACTGGAGCGTTGGATACTTTTAGAAACATTTTGCTTTTCTTATTTGACCTTTTACGTAAAGCCCTAGCACTTGCTTTTAAGTCGCCCGTCACCTATCGATTACATGTGCATGTTGACAAACCTGACTATAAAAAATTCCTTTACCTGATTAAAGAGAGATTTTGTTGGTGTTATGTCTACCACGTTACTTGCTTGAAAAAGGCAGCTACGTTCTATTTAAATTTTCTGTTTTCTTCACTAATTTCCCCTTCTCTGGTTTCAGGCTCGCCAGGAGTTGATACTATTGATGCACATATAGTTATGGTAATCGGCACTATTTGCTATTGGAAACTGGAATGTGACTCTTGCTAAGCTAAGGCCACCGAGTGCTAAAATCATTCTAAAAATTAGACTCTGTAATAAACAAAATCAGTCGTTTTGAAAGAATGAGTATAATAACATAGTATAATAAAATGCTTTTTCCTTCCTCCCTGCACAGATTCTTCCCCTGTGGAGATTACAAATTGCTTAAACAGGACGCATGTAACATCAGTAGACGTGTTTCAACTTGAAGTGAGTGAATACCCTGTAGCTGTTCGTGACACTGGTGTAATAATCGCAAGGGCCACGCTAAGCTCAACTTCTTTTCCCGTCAACACGGAAACGAGTGTGTCGGCTTCGTTTCCGACGCTCACAGTTGGTTTTGTGAGAGACAGCAGTTGTGTCTTTACTGTCCTTGTGTTAGGTAAGTTTCAACTGATTGCGTTCAATATTAGAATGGAACATTTCGCAATAACTTTTTCACTCATATCAATGTATTAGTAACAGCTGTACACATATAGTTTTTTTTTTATTTTCAATAGAAACCCACAGTAACGTCAAACAGAAAAGCGAATTGCCTTTTTGACCATCTTTCAAGACACTTGCGTCGCAGTGATAATATGTTTAGAGTTTGCCATTGTAAGCAAGAGTCGTGAATTTAATTAAGGGAGCAGATACTACATGTACGTTAAAGAGCCAAGGACGTTTTCAGAGTTGATCGGAAATATTTTGTGCACTTTGAGTGACTTCGTTGCTTGTACCATCTTTTCACATTCTCTTCCCCTTCAGACCAAATCAATAGGCACTTTTCCAAATAGCAATTACATTAGAAATGGGGGGACAGACATTTGGTGTGCATCGGTCCTTTTGTGCAGTCGTAAAATGGCATTCAATTTGAAAACCAGAAAGCCCAAAGGCTTAGTGATTTCTTGCCATAGAAAATGTTGGGATTTTCTTGGGAAATTTTGCTTTTCAACCTCAAATGACCCCAGATGACCTTTGACCTCCCCAAAACGAAAAGGTTCTTCCTCCAACCATAGAGCATCCATGTACCAAGTATGAAATCTATTCAAGCTTCCTACAAGCTTCCTACATTGAGAAATCGTGTTAAGAAGGTTCTCACACTTTGACCCAAGGTGACCCCAGATGACCTTTGTCCTCAAACAAAGACAATACGGTTCTTCTTCTCACCTTAAGGCATGCACATACCAATTATGAAATCTATTCAAGCTTCCTACCTTGAGATATCTTGTTAACAAGGTTTTCAGTGTTAGCCTTCACATGACCCCAAATGGCCTTTGACATCCACCAAAACTATAGGGTTCATCATCTCACCATAACGCATCCACATAATACAAATGATATCTATCCAAGCTTCCCACCTTGAGATATCGTGTTTACAAAGTTTTCGGCTTTTGACCTCTAGTGACCTCAAATGACCATTGACCTCCACAAAAAACAAGAGGGTTCTTCCTCTCAACATGGCAAATTACATATCAAACGTGAACAGTGTCGGTCATTCCTATCTCAAGATATCGTGTTCACAAGGTTTTAGTTTTTGACCTTTGGTGACCTCAAATGACCTTTGACCTCCATCAAAAACAATGGGGTTCTTCCTCTCAACATGACAAATCTATATACCAAATATGAAAAGTGTCGGTCATTCCTATCTTGAGATATCGTGTTTACAAACTAAGCGTCACATACACACAAGTCAAGTTTACATACAAACTGAGGACCTCATTGTAATCTCCTTTGTGTTTTCTTCCTTAACCCTAACCTTAACAATAGACTGTCTATTATTCAACTTCAGAGGACATAAGAAATCTATTTGAATTTTCTTCTGAGGACCTGAAATCCATTGTCTATGTCCTCAACCTTACCTAAAAACAAACTCACACACATACACGCACACACACGTCATCACCATCGCATAGATTCCTTGCCTACCCTCGGCAAGGAATAAAAAACGACGTGTGCCAAAATTTATTCACTATCCTTTTTTAATTGCTGTTTAGAAAAATGTCTATTTCTGCACATACCGTAGCAAAGAAACCGCTACAGTAGGTACATCAACTTCTGGTACCACTTCCAAGCTCTAAAATTCTAACGCTAATAAAAAAAAATAAATGAAAAAGCTTAATGTCAGGTAACGTTGCATTATACTGAAACCAGAAAGCCTAAAGGCTTAGTGATTCCTTGCCAAAAGGGGGATGCTTTGTTACACAGAGATTCATCCCTCAAATTTATAGCTCTTGACTAAGTAATTTTTATGATGCATTCACAATTTGAACCCTGTTGACCTCACATAACCTTTGAACCCCACCAAAACTTAAATAACGAACAAAATTGAAAAAGGTCTCAGAAGAGATTTGGCTATGCTTCCTCCCTTGTAATGTCATGTTAATTAAGTTCAGTTTTTGACCTCTGCTGACCTCAAATGACTGGTGACCACCAAAAACAAAAGCTTTCCTCCTCTCAACATGACAAATCTATATACTAAGAATGTGTAGCTTTTGGTGTTTCCCATCTTCATATATCATGTTAATAAGGTTTTAAGTTTGACCTTTGGTGACCTCAAATGACCTTTGACCTCCACCAAAAACAAAAACGTTCTTCCTCCCAACATAACAGTCTATATACAAAATATGAAAACTGTCGGTCATTGCTATCTTGAAATATCGTGTAAACAAGGTTTCTGGTTTTTGACTTCTGGTGACCTCAAACGACCTTTGGCCTCCACAAAAAACAATACGGTTCTTCCTCTCAACATGACAAATCTACATGCCAAATACGAAAAGTGTCGGTCATTGCTATCTTGAGATATCGTATTTACAAGCCATTTACGAGGTTTTCGCAGTTTAACCTCTGGTGACCTCACATGACCTTTGACCACCACCAAAAACAGTAGGGTTCTTCCTGTCAACATGATAAATCTATATACCAAATATGGAAACTGTCGTCACTGCCATCTTGAGATATCGTGTTTAAAAGTTTTTTGGTTTTAGACCGCTCGTGACCTCAAATTACCTTTGACCTCCACCAAAAACAATAGAGTTTTTTTCTCATCACGACAAATTTTCATCCCAAATATGAAAAGTGTCGGTCATTGCTATCTTGAGATATCGTGGTGACAAGTCATTTACTAGGTATTCGTAGTTTAACCTCCGGTTACCTTAATTGACCTTTGACCTCCACCAAAAACACATAGGATTCATCCTCTCAACATGACAAATCTATATACCAAATATGAAAAGTGTCGGTCATTGCTACTTCGAGATATCGTGTTTACAAGCCATTTACGAGATTTTCGCAGTTTAACCTCCGGTGACCTCAAATGACCTTTGACCTCCACCAGAAACAATGGGGTTCTTTCTCTCAATATGACAAATCTATATACCAAATACGAAAAGTGTCGGTCATTCCTATCTCGAGATATCGTGTTTACAATGTTTTAGGTCTTTGACCTCTGGTGACCTCAGATGACCTTTGACCTTCACCAAAAACAATGGGGTTCTTCCTCTCAGCATGAAAAATTTATATACCAAATATGGAAACCGTCGGTCATTGCTATCTTGAGATATCGTGTTTACAAGCTACGCGTCACAAACACATACATACACGCACGCACACATACACACATACACCCACAAACGACATCACCATCGCATAGATTCCTTGCCTGCCTTCGGCAAGTAATCAAAAAGGGACATATCACTTTTAAAAATGCTCTGGCTTCAAAGGATTTTTGAAACCTCAAGAGTGATTCCGCCAATACTAACATCATAAGTGGTTTGTTCGACACATGCGCCTAAATGAAAGGTCTGTGGATCCTCTTCACGTTCACTCTGACAGCCCCGTATGTTGTTACTCCTATGTTGTTTTAATATGGCAATACATAATTTGAGGATGTAGACTAGTTATGGTTATTGTTGCATTTTAAGTGAACTCTAAAAACACTACGGTCACGAGAGACTGAACCAACATTTTGGGTCAAATTTTAACCCAATTTGAGTCAAATAAATACCTACTTGGATCATTATTTTAGTTCTTCCATCCTGACCAACTTTTGGGTCAAATTGACCCACTGTTTTTTACAGTGTAAGACCGTCCTCATCCAAGTTTCATTGTACGGAGAGGGCGTCTTTTCTATAACAGATATCGACATATCCTTATGAACTTGTGATATCATATTGAAGCTATCGATTTGGTGTAATAGGATCTTGCGTTTGTAGCAACAGTGCAATGATTAAGGACTGCAAATTGGGAGTTTTGTCATTGAAAGTGACAGCCAAACTGGAAATTTGAACGGGTAGGAGGGTGTATGTAGCAACCCTCCTACCTTAAAAGTTCTACTTTACTGCATCATCAAACTAAATGTCCATCAGCAGTTTTAAGTATTGGCAAAGTGACGATAGGAAATGTAGATTTTAACACCGTCTCAATGATAGTCAACCTTCTTTTTCTCCTGTCTTAGATGACAACCCCCCTGTGATAAACGATTGCTCTCAAGAGGTAATTGTTCCAGCAATAAAATGTGAAAAGGTTGTCAGAGTCAATTGGACAGAGCCTACCAGCGTTAACACTTTGGAAGGTGGAACTTTAGTAACCCGTACCCATGCTCCTTTAGATCCTTTTCCCGTGGGTGAAACAACCATAGTCTGGTACATGTTTGAAGATAGAGGAGGAATCCAAACCACCTGTTATATTAATATAACAGTTGAAAAAGGTAGAGCTGTCTTTTCTCAACCCTTTCTCAAGTTCATCGAAAAATTTTGATAAAACAACATGTGTCCATTTATCAGCTTTAAATTTAAGGTGATAAGAGTCGTAAGTTTGAAAAATGGTGTTTAGGAAACTCGGTTTGTTTATTACCCCTCATAACTTGCAATCCAACATTTCGTGAACTCCATTCTAGAAGCATTTAATGGAAAGTTTACAATATCTTTCAGTAGACTAATAAACGATCCAAGTTGTAAACACCGTGGTATATTAATTAGTTTTGCATTATTCTTATAGCAGCTACCGATCCTGTTTGCTCTGGAAAGGAGAAATAACATGTAAGCCTTCTGTTGCAGGCTTAGTACAATGGATTAGAATTATGGAATTCTGTCTAAACAGTTAAAGACCACTAGACAACTCTGTCCAAAGTACTGTGGTTCTCAACTAGTCAATTTAATCTTGCCATAATTTGGCTTCAAATTAATTACCGTGACCTTATGGATATACTTACAACATGAGTGTTCTTATCCCCCATTGATCCTATAGTTTTTTTTCTGTTTGCTGTTTTCTCCATGACATTGAGGGGATAAGTGAAAATACTACAAGAAAGCATACCCCAACAGGATAACCCGACTTACTTATTCTTTACATACTCGGTTTCCTAAATATCTTTGAATCAGATGATACGCGGGTTAGGCCTGTATGCGGTCTTTTAGCTTGTGTGCACATATTGGTACTGTTTTGAAATTAAAGGGGAAATCTCATCCAAGACAGTTCACATTATCCCAACAAAGTTAGTTCTAGCCCCGCCCATAACCGCCTTCATTTTCTGCTTGTACAGACACAAATATATAGTTTGTTGCTTAAGGCCATATCGGAGTGAGTATACAAGGCCCTAATGTGTAATCAAAACACTCTCTGTGCATACTGTGTAACATGAGCTGCTCTGCATCTTTTAAATTTTGTAACTCTGATGTCAATCAAAGAGTAGTCACCAACTAAGACGTTTGCTTACCCTAAGTTAAAGACAAACATTCATCACCCCAAAGTGTATTTTGATGTGGAGGTATCAAAATTCTCAGTTGGTTACTGCTCTTTGATTGACATGAAATTTTGAAAATTCAAATGGTGCAAAGTAACTCACATTCCACACAATGCAAAGAGAGTGTTTGGATTACACATCATAGCCTTGTATATTCTCCAGGACATGTCCTTAGGCAATAAAATAGGTTCGTTTCTGCACAAGGATGGCAAGACTCGAGGAACTACAAGTTGCTCAGTTGGGAGAATTGAAACTGTCTGGAATGACGAGAATTGCCCTTAAAGTCATACTTGGGGTGATGCAAATCCCTCTTTAAATGTTTTCATGACAAAGTACGTTTTTGTTAATTAGCTTCACTAGGTGTGATAGATGCTTTCGGTTCAAGCAAAAGTGAAGTGGATTTCAAAAGCGTATTATTTTACAGTTTATACTTTCTTATTCAAAAGCACGTTCTGAAGAGTGTCAGGAAGAGTCCTTCGAAGGTGAAGACAACTCAGAGCCATTTTCTTTTGAAAGTAAGTTCGGTGATTTATGACGCTCTTTACTTTATTTATGGTATACAACTTACCTCTCGCGTTGAAAGGGAGTGGCGTCATTTAGAATAGACACAAAACTGCGAAATATGTTCTACAATCTGGTATCCTTTTGCAACAATTTCAACATCCCCATGCCAATTTAAAGGGAGAAGGTAGTCGCCCCAAGTTTATTTTCAAAAATTTGTTAAATCTTACAGATCTCCTCTTATTTCTCTCACTAGTATTTTTTGTAATGTTTCCTGATGAAATCATTGAATAATGGAGGTAAACCAAGGAATTATTCTGCATAAATTCAAGTAA
>WURT03028564.1:0-34531 GCA_009936505.3 Holothuria glaberrima | reverse complement strand
TCATAAATTTTTGAAAGTTGGTATACCCCACCCATGTCGAGGAGCGCCCGTTAAAGGGGCATATTGAGTTGGTTCACAAAATTCATGATTTTTTCAGACCTGTTGAGATTTACTCACATCTTGATAGTAAATGGTCAAACTAAGAGATTCTGCACATTTGCTACACAACTGAAATGGCAATGACAGGGTAATGAATGATTAAAATCATTTATTACAAATTTGTGACCAGAAACTTTTTACTATTAAGCATCAACCATATGCAACTCCTGTCCACAAAAAACTACAATTTCTCACATTTTTGGTAACTATACAGAAAGTGATACATGGGTAATAAGGCTAATTTAGAAACATTGTTATGCATTTTTTTCCTTCCAACTCGTTACAAATTAATCGATATCCCCTTTAAGGGAAGACAGAATGAGGGTATAATTCTACCTAACTCTTTTCTAACATAAGCCATATATTGAATCGAATAATTTCCCTCCACTTTTCATTTTCTCCTGTTGCAAAAGATACTGGCAGATAAAGTAATCGAAAGCAAAGAAACGAAATAAAAATAAAAGGTTGTAAAAATTAGCCTTGACCTTCCATTCACCCACGCAAAAATAGTTTCGGTGCTTGAATCTAGACAACTGTGTCTGATACCAATAAAGGCCTACACAAACAAAGGATAGGGAGACTTTCGCTTCTGCCGTCATTAGAACATTCAAAATGATATTTAATTACGAAAGAGAGCAAAGATTTTTAGTTTGGTTTATGTTTGTACTTCATTTCTCTAAGTTGTACATTATACCTTGGGGCATTTGCTCAACATAACCTCTTTTATTGTTTATTAAGTTGATAAAAAAAATAGATTCCGCGCCGACTAACTACATTGAAAGGGCGTTCGCTATTAGGTGTGTAAACAGTTGTGATAATATTTTTGTTCAGCACACTTCATTATTTTCTTCTTCCCACAGAAACTTTGCTTGCTTATAAAATAAGCTCCGATTTTGTCCCAATTCAAATGGGAGTTTGCGTGTTGCAGGACCTTATGATGCTTTTACTGACGTTCTGCAAAGGTACAGTGGGAGGGGGAGATCAAGCAGTGGCCCATATAGTCAGGGGGTCGTTCGCCCCTTACTGACGGACTCAAAGCGCCTGTGGGCGCCCTTTTTAGGTTTTTATCGTATTGAGGCATAAGGTATCTACCTACTTCAAAGCTCTCCTAAGGGCCTTTCTGGCCACCTCTGACCCAATTCCTTATCTCCGCCACTGGGTTAAAGGTGAAAATGCAAACGTTCACCGTACCCGAATTCTACCTTAAGGTGACGTTCACATCAAAACCGAAATCTGCTGCGTTTTGCCGGCGGGACGCGAAATTTGTTATATCAGAACGAATGGGACGATTTTCGAAATTTTCATTGAGATAAAATTGCCCCTATGTTTCCTGGGAAAAAATTTCCGCGTCCAGCCCGCAAAACGCAACAGACTTCGGTTTTGGTGTGAACGCACCCTTTATAATGGCTTCATTTTTCCATAGTGTAAGTTTTCTTTCAAAGCCGAACCCCCTACCTTCTCTGGGGCTACATTTATTCAACGTTCTCCTCTGTATCGTGACTACCGACAATCGTTGTACAAATGTCACGTTCTTTTGCCCCTTTAAGCAGTGAAATTGTGTACAAGTTCGAGTTATTTCACTTGTTGCACGAGGGTTGTGCAAGTAGGACATTGAGATCTGTTTTATGTCTTAATTTCGTTTCTTGGTACGATGATGAAATTAGCATATTCCGTGCACAGGGTGTGGGGGAGGGGGATTCACGTATTTTGTTCGCTAAACAGGACATCAGATAATGTTCTTTCCAATACACTATAGGCCACTATTTGAACCAAAACTACCAAAAAATATTAAAAGTTGTATGTGTTTAAAAATGGTAGATATATGGTAGATATGAAGTCTATTTGCTCTGGTATAACTAATTTTGAACATTATAGGTTCCTTCCACATCGCAAGAGAAAGTAAACCCCACGTGGTTCATGGGCCTAATGGTATCGTACGCCCCTCACTACAAAAGTATCTAACAAGTACTAGGCAAAAAAGCGTACTACAAATATGGCAATAAGCCTTCTCAAGGTCAAAACTGCCACCACATCTCAAGAAGAATTAGCTACATGACACCTCAAACTTATAATGGGAGAGAAATTACTGTTGAGCAGCCCCTTGGGCAAGGGGAGCAAGAGATCTTATGCCTAGATACCCCCTAGGAAATTAAAAAGTTTTGTAAACTTTTAATGTACCTCGCCTCTCTAAAAATATTTCGCCCCCCCCCGGAAGCTATTTGCCCCCTTCAGTACCTGGTCTGGATGTACATGGACACCAAATCAAACTGCGAATAAAGTTGCAACTTTGAATAACTAATATCATTGGGTAGCATAAAGTAAGTTTTTGTAGTTATGATGTGACACAGGTAGTTTTCATTTCATCTTTAAATCAATACTATTATGAATAAACGTCATGTTTTTACCACGGTTATGAAGAATACCATGATTATAACGTGATACATTTCCTTCGAGTTGGGCTAGAAGGCTAGAAAAGAAAGGAAGCATTCCAAAAAAAATCGTTACTTATATGAGATTGTAAGAAGTAATTAATGAAGATTTCGTTGACCAGTTGCACTCCCTGGACATAAACCTAATTTTTGCGGAATTCCGAAATCATTTACATATCTCGTTATAAGAAGGTGACAATATCATCAAGTCATCATTGTCATCGAAAACGATTATTAACAAGTTTAATTTCCTTTTTATTTTTCCTAAGATAACCCTTGTCCGCTTTGTTTTGGTCTTTATGAAAGTAGCTGAGTGAGGGTGTTAAATATGATTTTTTTTGTACCTTTAACAAAAAGTACAGTCAATGGCGCTAATCGACAGAGCTGAAGAGGCTAGCCAAAAACGTGAGAGGGCTAAACGTGGGGTCAAGTTTTCTACAGGGCGATTGCTTTGTCCTTTTCATGTTCTGTTTTCGGTACTATACAGTTACTTGTGCGTATTTTTGTAGCAGAACAATTGGCCTGCCTTTGAGATTTAATTTCGGCCAGAACGATGTCCTTTCGTTTATGGCATTGTCTTCCATGCTTACCTTTTGTTATGAAAATAATGTGATAACTATTAGATATAGATACAAAGTACGTACTGCAACAGCAAAATGAAGATTTCAGTTTCACCGAAAAAGAAAGTATATCAATTGTAAAGATTTATCATTAGTAATTAAATTTTACCTTCCGAAAAATTCATTAATCCAAAGGCGCAGAAAGCTGTTCGAGACTGGTGGGTTGAACATTGTTTCGGATAGCCGTCCTAAAGAGGGGTCCAAGAGGAGGGGGTGTCCTTCTCCCCTTCGGAAAATTTTTGCATATTTTTGAGGGTCCTTAAATGCAAATTGGTGCATTCTTTTGGACAAATTTTAAGGTAAATTACTGCAAATTTTTGACATTTCTTACAGAAGAGACAAATAAGTGGTTTTCGTCCTTGGAAGGTGGGGGCTGAAGCATACTTTCACCCCACAAATTTCGCTGGTGGCTGGCCTTTAGCCCCCTCCGCCCTCGCTTCCTACACCCTTGCATTAATCACTGATTAAGAAGAGCACGAAATATAGCAGAACCGATGAAGGTTCTTCAACACTGAATAATAAAACCTGTGTTGATTTTTATCGATAAAGCGGTGATTAAATATCTTTATATTTATAAGAGTGTGGTCATAGAAGCCAACAAAAAGTAATTCACTAAAAGGAAAATTTTGTTTATTAAATCGGAATTAAATGTCAAATATTTTGCAAATTTAATGACTAACTTTAACAAAAACCAAAATGTTGCCATTCGTATGAAATATTCCAACCTGGAGGCTTCAAAAAGTTCAAAAGTGTGTCCATTGGGGGCACAAATTTCCTGTTTTAGTAAAAACATCACTAAAGATTGTTCTTTTCTTAAGTAATATGGAACGGTTATCAAAATGTAATCCTATAAACAGTTGAGAGTAATATTATTTTACTGATTCATATTAGAAATATGCAGAATTATTTCTGTATTTTTTAAAGAAAAATGTTTGTTTGGGTGGGCCCACACAATTGCATAGGTGTCTGTATATGTAGGGTTACCCACAACATTGTGAGGTACAACATTCCTTAATATGTGGAAAAGTAAAAGCATACTGCTAATGATTATAGCTGTATCAATAAATGATCTGTAACAATAATTATGGAAACATGTCAGAGGGCGATTCCACTTGCTAAATTGTTCTATTCCGTCTGTGTCGCATTATTACTTAAGACTATCTTAATGACGACGGGTCCAAATGCTAACCGAAGAAACAGCAGGCAATTGAAACTTGTAAATTTGAGAAGAATTTTGGCAATGATGTGATAAAATGTTATTTAACTGAAGAGGAGACAGAACCGGATAGAGAAGAGGGAGGAGTATCTTCCAATACCCCCTTTTTGGTCAGCTTCATTGCTATGTAACTTTTAAGGTCAAACTTGGAAACTTCTCCATGGCTTTGCCAGTCATGACACAAGTGCGCAACATGCAGAAGGACGGTGTTTGAAAAAAAAATGTCGAGTATGTTTACTTTTCGAAAATTTCTTGGATATCAACCAATCAATTATAGTATAATTGTGGGCAATCATGTCAGATGTGTAAATATTTGCAACTGAATACGTATCCTTCCATCTTTCTACCTCTGTCGGCTGCCAAGTTTCTAGCTTTTCAGATTATTGTGCAAAAATATTTTTTAAAAGGAGTCAAAGACGTGAAAGAAACATTGCTGGTAGAATGCCTGGAAAGGCCCAAAACAAAGGAAAGGGCCAAATTGGTTTCCCTATTGTTACAAGAACATTAAGATAGATACCTTTTTACCTGCTCTTTTTATTGCTCTTAATAATTCCTACTTATGGCTACAATAAGTTGTGAAATGAGTATCAATTATTATAACAGCTGGCAGGATGAACGTCTGTGAAGATTGAAAAGCCATTAAAACAAATTCATTTATCCCAAGATACATGATCAGGAGAGCAAATACCTCCCGTCCAACATAATATCGCATTTTTTATTAAAATGTCACCGAGTACAATCCAAAACGATCTTGAAAATCTTAGAGAAAAAATGTGTTTCTGCTTTTATTGATTTTTTTTTCGGCTGAAATGAGGGAATTAGATCTTTCTCTAAGCAAAGTTTCTTCCAAATAAAGAAAGTCTTAATAAGTCTATCAACGCCTGTGACGCCCGTCTTTTTTTTTTTTCAAGTTTACCGAAATAAATTGTTTTTTATTTGGGCACTCTATACATTTGCTTGAAGCACTCCCTTTTCAGTTTGTGAGGCGGCCGTATTGATTGTTTGAAAGATTTTTTTTTTTTTGAGGGGTGCAGAGGTTCAAGTTGAAACCTTGTTCCTGTAGACGTGAGGAGGCCTATCCGAGCACGACAGACCAAGAAAACTGTACGCTTTCTGTTTCGCTTTAATTTAAGTCTCGGCTAGAAGTTTCTTTTGGAGCGTTCTGGCAAATGTGTGAGCAAGATGCCACTATTGAGAAAACAGTATTTTTGTTCATAAATTGAATTTATTTTCTTCTGACCTTGAGGAGAAGTATTGCCCTTCTCCATGCATCCCTACGTATCAGACTTTTGTTCACTCTAAGAAATAAAGGTGTTAAAGGGGTTCTAAACTTGTCCTGTATTTTGAACCCCTAATGGTGCTTCAAGGAACTACAAACAGTTCTGTAAAGGTTGTCTATCACCTTTTATAGTTCCATAAGAACGTTTTAAAAACCTTTTTAGGTTCTTTCATATTTAAGAACCATTTTAGGGTTCCATTCTTAGGGGTTCCAAGTACAGGACAAAAAGGTTTTAATTTGAACCTTTATTTCTTAGAGTGTTGCATGTTTGAATATTATAAAGCAATTTTGCATTTAAAGAAACCACTTAATTGTTACAAGGGTCTAAGGTAATACATAAGACAGGGTAAGGGGAAAGATGGAGAAAAAAGGGTGCTTAAAGGCATTAGGCAGACTCCCCAAAATTTGCTTTGAAAAATCAGCAAAGTCTTGCAAATCTCCTCTTATTGCATCACAAGCACCTCTGAAGATGTTTTGAACATCACTATTACAAGCAATAGGTAAAGCAAGGAGAAATTCTCCTTGAATTTCATAATTCACTAACAAAAATATTGTCACATGATCAAAATGGACCATTTATGAACTAGAGTAACGTGGCATACTAACGCTGACTAGGGTAACTGCATTTTCCTTCCAAGCCTTTCCAGAAATAAAATAGAAACGCTCGCGGTTTTAAATTGTATTCGTATTCATCATTTTCTTCAAGTATGGAAGCCAAAATGGGAAGTGTCGAAAAAATGTGAAAATATCTTTTTAACTAAAGAGAGTACTAAATCAAATTTCCACCCTTCAGACCCACTTACGTTTTTATGTCAGTTTTATAACTTAAACAACACTAAAACTGTAATACACTTTCGTTGTACAAGGAGACACGCAAGTAAAAGAATTGTCAACTATCGGTTTCGAAACCTTTCTTCCCCCCCCCCCTTTTAGACTATCAGTACACCACTTACACAATTCTTTTATCATTTTTATTCCTATTTCTATGTTTGTCTACGTATTTTTCCCCCACTGTATTTCCTAAAAATAACCCTTTGAACGATGTGTATTCAACCGTGACCACTCCAGCTGCAGAACAAATTGATTTACTATTGATAGGTCGCGTAGTATGACTATTCCTTTGCATTCAAGATATGTGGCTTTAACTTGAGAAGTTAAAGGGAAAATGCAGTCCCCCCAATTTGAATGAGTGTGCCCCGTCATCCCAGTTCATGAATGGCTCTTATCAATCATGTGACAATGTGCTTTTTACTCATTTGTTAAATTCATGCAGGATAACCCCTTGGTTTACCTTCAATATTCAATGTTTGTATACAGAAACATAATGAAAGATACTTGTGAGTGAAATAAGAGGAGATTTGCAAGATTAGCAAACTTTTGAAAAGAAACCTGGGACGACTGCCGTCTCCCTTTAAGTGTGTTTGCAGGGTGCATTACATTAAAAAGCAGCCCACTAAATAACATCTCGACGGTCTATCTCTATCCGTCAACCAGGGATATCCGCTCTCTATAATCAGGATAATGACAACTGACCGTAACGATCCGGATGAAATATGCCGGATGGTACCATCAAGTAGTTTAACCTTTTTCCCCCTAGAAGTGAAACTTATTACACTAAACCACTGAATTCTTTTAAAGGGCTTTTAATTACATTTATCACTAAAGTTTACGTCACAAACTAAAGCAAGATAGCAAAGAGGTGAGGAAAAGTATAACCTAGGGAATTCCAAACGAAAGGTAAAAATATCTAAGAACAAATTAATTTAAAAATAATTGAATTTTCTCAATTTTGCAGCATTATTTCCTACAAATTACTGCAAAGTTAATCTTTTTTCATCTCACAAAATAACGTAACTTTGGTTGGTTTAAATGATTTCTGTTGAATGAAATTTTTCACTTTAACCGCCTTGATGGATCAAAATATGCAAATATAGCATTAACCACTGGCGTCACCCTACCCACTCCTTTTCAGCACACACACACAAACCCATTCGTTGGTGCTTCACACCTACGGCCGCGGGTTTCAATTTATGATACAGTCGGTACCCTGTTTGTACTTGGTGTTCCTTCCTTAACCGAATTGTTCTGTTGTCAATAAGCCAAATGCTAGTTTGCTATAAGATTTGGATTTTAGAACAGCCAAACTGTGCAAACTATATTAATGAGTTGAAGGACCATAAATAGAACCTATTCATGCCTTGAAAATGTTTCACACGTCGTTAAGCAACCAACCTGGTGACCTAAAAAAGTATCTTGATACTTGTATATGACGTTTCTTATCATAAGTCCCAAGTTTTGACACCAAATTGTAAGAAAACCACAAATTGCAGATACACCACAAGAGGGGTTATAAACGCTAATTCGGAGGGGTACATGGTTTCTTGATCCCGGGCTACTTCCTTTCTATTGCTAAACGCATGAGTGTGTTATTTCTAGTTATGTGATCCTCAAGACACAAAGACACACTTTTTACACTATGCATCAACGGAGCACCTTCGCAACAGAAACAGCTCTTGCTTTGCGATAACCGCATTTCTGAACTTTTTATCCCATTTTACAAGAGAACACATCATGAGTTTCTGCTTTAGTATAGAATATTACAAGTCCTGACTTAAATTCCATTGGTTTCAATGTAAGCCCGTAGTCAGTGGAAAAGGGTCAAGGGTAGTCCCCGTAAAAATGTCACCTGGAAAAAATTTGGGAACAAAACATGCTATTGCCCTAGTACAAGTTAACAAGTCTCGCCATTCGGAAAAGGTTTACCCACCCCTCTCCTTGGAAAGTAGTCTCTACCACTTCAGTACTTTATGTGGCTTCGGACCTTTTTCGGCTGCAATTTGTCACTAAATATTGTCAAACTATTTAAAGACTGATGTGACCTTAAGGTATAAAGCTTGTGGGAAATCTTGGGGAAAACAAGTGTGCCCCTTTATAACCTGCCCACTACGTAGAGGTGGAGGGAACGGAAGGCAAAATCTTTGGTTAGGCAGTTGTTAAGGTGAACCTGTAATATTTATATATGTCAATAACTGATGAGAACGAAACACAAAATGTGAAGTGTCTAGTTTTATGACAGCTGATTATACGAGAGTACTAGACATGAAGCATTGTGATCATTATAGATGATATGGACGCTATTCATAGTACAAAAGAATTGCATAAAATGAAAGTGTTGCATGGACAATCTGAGATTCTAATTGTGTTCAGTAAAACTTGAAAATTAACTTTCAGTTTTCCGTTCCACAAGTTTATTCCAAGTCTTTCAATTTGCCGTTTTTCCATATAAATCTGAAATGAATTGTGTGAGAGAGGAAGTATAAAAAAGAAGAAATGAAGTCAGTATAATAAGTCTTTTAGGGTTGGTTCATTATCTGGGTTGAGATAGAACGGTTCGATTTAGTCTAGCTTTTACTATCGACCCCCCTCCCCCCTTCCAAACCACCCTCCATACATTCCTTTGATAATAACACCGGCCAAAAAACAACAAAAGTCTTGACGAATCAGCGAAAAAAAGAATACATATTTTTTTTTAAATTTTTACAGTTTGGAATGTTTAAATGACATTGTATTTTTTTTTTAAATTTTGCAAAATTGTTTTAAATTTCTCTTGGCAAACGCAACCGCCCTAACTTTATTCTAAAGTCTCGGCTAAATTTTTAAATTGCTCCATATTTCCCATTAAATTTTCTTTTATGTTTGAGAACATAAACGGTGGATGTAAACGGTAATATTATGAGTTCTCACATGTGCCGAATCTAACAATTCAGTCACAAAATATAGTCACATGATTTAAAAGGACCACAAATGAATTACGAAAGGGGTATTTGCTAATTTAATTGTGATGGCTATGTTTGCCTTCAAACTAAAACAAAGAAATTTTGTTTGTCTGCCAAACCAACCTCCAAATACTAACGTAACATTTTAATCTGGTATATCTAGTCCTACTTCTGACAGTTTGGGACCATATAAAATGCCCTTTTTACCTTTTACTAATTATTCCCGCATTTCATTTTTTGTTCTTATTAACTGTTTTGGTTAGAACTTTTGCTAAATATCTTCATCCAGCATTTGCAGTACTTTAAACAGGCATCATCTAGACAAAAAAAAAATCTGAAATTTATGCCTCAAAATCGATCTATGTTCCGACAATCAAACAATGAAAAGCGAAATTACTAGTACTGACTGGTACTAGTAGTTATAAAATTTTATCTTTTCCTTAATATCTCCTTTTACATCTTTCCCTAAATTTGAAAGGAAAAAAACATTTACCAAACTTTTATCTTAAAAATTTATTACTTATTTTTTCATCAAAAGTCACTTGTTTCTAGTTCTACCACTCACTTTGTACTTTAACCCGGAAGAAACGACGACATTGTCTAATGTTTTATTTATAACTCTGTACTAAAAATCACTTGACCAGTGCGAGGGTGTATGGAGTGCACAGATAGCAAATAGCTATTAGTTTTTATGTTGCATACATTATTTACATTAACTACCAGGTAACTTATGTTTCGCTTTCACTTTATGTAAATCTTCTAGAATGACGTAACAGGTTGGTGTTTTGGAGTGTCCCCTTGTATATAGGATCCCGCATGTATTGTCAACACACAAGTACATCAAAACGCCTAGTCAACATGGAAGGGGAGGGGGAAACGGTGGGCTTGAAGCCAACTGCTCAGATTTTGAATAGTTGGAATTTATGTTTGGGAATCTATCGTGAGTGTCTGCATTTCAGACTGTATATATGACACATTATTATTGAGGCAATGCCTGTCCCATCCCAGTGTTGTATTCCCCTTCCTTTCCGAGACGCGAAATGGAAGGCAGACAGGAAGGGGGAGAGAGTAGGGTTGAGACAATGCTTATGACGTTACAAACTGGTTCTCAAAAATACAAAGGTTTAAAATATGCATTTGTGAATTGGGTAAAAGATAAAGGAATAATTTGTATATTGAATTACTCTGTACATCAATAACTTAAATTGCAAAATCTTAATGTTTTGCAAGTAATGAAGTCAATAAAACAGTGAAAATCTGTGTACTGGATGAGGACCACTAAGAATATTTTTTACCAAGTGATAACTTTAATGACGAGATAACTTTGCACCCAGACGAAAAAGGGTCGAAAGTTAGGAGAAGCGTTTTCAAGAAAGTTATTTGTTAGTAAAATAATAGAATATGCATTCTCCACTATCTGGTAAACTACATTAACTGCTCAAGCAGTCAAGGAGGCGTCGAGGAAGCAAAAAAGGATGTTACTATTTGATTCCATTGTATGAAAAATTTCAGCGCAAATCAGGTGAGAGAATAAGTTCACGGAATCGGAATAAAATGGCATTCTTTTTTAGATCTTACACCCCCTCCTCCCCCGAAAGGCTTTATGCTTATGGAGCTACCACGTGAATACTGCGAATTGTTAACTGTAATCTGACATACGATAAGAAAAGGCAGATAAACACTTCATTAAATGCTTCACAAAATATCACAACAGTACGGTATCATGTTAAATGTGTATTGCCGTGTATGTTGTAATTGCAGCAACCTGACATGATAAACAGTCCGTCGACGCCATGATATGAATTTCCTTTCATGAAATACGCTATAACAATTTTGCGATCAGGTCCGTGGGAACCTGTGAAGGAATGGGGAGGGGAGGGATCACAGCCCCAATAATTTTCAGTCTTAAAGTTTTACTTCAAAACAATTTTAAAGGTGTGTCTGAGAATGGCAAAAAATTACCTTAGAAAATGCCAAAATCCATGAGCAAGAGGGTCCCAGCCCCTCCCCCACCACCACCAACCGTAGAAGTCTTCTGACGGCTTTGGTCATGTGTCCGTAGTCATTCTTTGGTATGACTCGAATCACTGACGTGGTCCGTGGTGGAAAAAATAATAATGTTGTTGGTCAGTTTGATAAACTGTCGCCCCTGTGCTTTTGTACTCCCAAAATGTCTACGAGAAAACAAATTCGAGAGGTATTCCCTGGTAAAAAAGAATTCTGGGACTTCAAGACAAAACGATATCTGCTACAAAGATGTAAATGAATGTGGGTCGGTTGGGGTCGGAAAAACGATCCTTCACTTACCCCTTTCACCCCAACATCCCATAAGCAGAAAGATGGAACCCTTAGTTGAGAACGACGTGCGGTTTTAGGTACAGTCGGTAACAATAATGTAAGTAGCGCTATGAATATGCATAGATTTTACGTAACCAGTAGCAAAGAAAGTCAACAGTATTCGTTGAGCGAAGCTTACCGTGAGGCAGTGACTTTTCTGTACCAGTAGCTGACGACTTGGAAGACCATTTGTCCTTTTTTACGTTCCTCTTCTTCCGGGCACCCGTTGGATGGGCGATGGCGTTCTCACATTGTGGATCCTTCGTCCCTCCTTTATCCAAACTGGCCCTGTTAGAGGAAGGATCTGTTGTGCATGATGGGTCTCTTTGGACGTTTTGTACAGGTAATAAACACTGGGATCTTTGACCAGTGTCCCAAGAAGTTGGATAAGTCAGGCTTTGAGACGCTGTCTGTGCTCTTGGAGAGCGCTGCGATAAGGAATATGATGCCGTTGAGCTCGGCGAGATGTTCCCTGAATTTATCGCAATTGTACTTTGTGAATACGATGTTGTTGCAATGTTAGATAGATCTAAAGCACTCGTAAAAGGTGGTCTTACCAAAGAACGGGCTTGGAACCCATCACTACGGGCGTTACTCGTGTTGCTATGGTTACTACTTAAATGTGAATGATAATCAAACCCCAGTTCAGAAGAAGTATAAAGGACAGGTGTTTGGGATGGCCATGCTTCATGGACAGACGTGGTATTCGAAGCATACAGGCAAGAGCCGTTTGAAGATTCACCTGTTTGTGTGGCCTGCAAGCTGTCACTCGTATTCTGCATCGAACCTAACACTGGCCTATCCATCGAAGTATTACCTTCCACTGTGGTAGGCTCTAAACTGCCATTAGAATTCCTATGATGTAATTCAAATTCCAAAAATTCGTCGAAAAAGTCCGAAAAGTCGTGCACGTTTGTCTCTATATGTAAGTCTGTTCGAATTCTGGTAGCGACCGATTCTGTTTCTGCTAAAGTTCCTAAAGTGTTATTTTCCGATTCAATTTGTCTCCTTATGATAAAGTCACTGACTTCCACTGGCATTTGTTGAGAAGAGCTGGCATCTCCGACAGGAGCCGGGTCTCTTCTTTCGAAAGCCATCTCCGAATCCGTCTGTGAAGTCTCGGAGAGGTCGGTCGGAAGAGGAGAAAAGTCAAACACTGACCCTTCCTCTAATCTTTCAGGGGAAATATCCGAAGTAGAAAAGCTCCGTTGCTGACTCCCGGTCTGTGTTCCAAAGTTAGTCAAATTTGGGCTCGTTTCGCTGTACGCTCTCCTATTGCGGTGAGGCGTGGCGGCCATGGTATTATCTTGAAAATTTGCAGTACAAGAAGAAACGCGTCAAGTAAATCGGTAAGTGTGTTGCTGGTATAGCTTATATTTCTGCAGTAACTCTGTAAGAAAGCATACAAATTCACACTTGTAACTGACGAAAGACGTTGTGCAATCAGAACTTACACAAATCGTTACTGCACCGTTCAACATTAACTATTTAAAGGTTTGCATATTGTTTCTTATACAAGGTTGTAATGCACGATGTGGTTCTATCTTAACTAAAATACACAACGTATACAACAGTATGATGGATTATCTGTATATACACTATTCAATTTGTGATAACAGAATGAGTACGCATGCTCTATTTGACGTCACATTTGACATGGCTGACGTCATACCGGTTGGTTGAATACCTTGCGGAAGTTACAAGCTATCGGTTTGTTTTATGTGCACAATACTTGAACATGACAAAGATATTCAACTAGGAAGACGAATGAAATGAAATGTAAGCAATCAAAGAATTAATGGAAGAGAATTATTATTTTCAATTTACGAGGAAATTGACTTTAAATTATACGTGCTAAGAAAAGGAAGTCTTGAAAAAAATTGCGCCTGAATCTAGACTTACGGAGTAATTACACAAAGAGAATTTGAATACGTCAAGGTGATGCTACATCCTACCAAAGATTGAGATGATATCACATCCCAACAAGAACCACGGGGAAGGGAATTTGTCCCTGAATTTTCTTCCCAGAAGAGGTTATTTTTAACGTTTGATACTTTGTTACAAATGATGTTGAATAAAGTGACTGGTGCGAGGACCACTATCTCGTTGTCGTCACAATGTTTCTATCGTGACGTCACAATGAAGGACAAGCGAAAGAACTTCGCAGCCAAATTGCTGGTGTCACGAGAGAATCAGACACTGTTCTTTGGTCAAATGTGAGCTGGCCGAAATGCGTAATGCATAAATCGGGGGTATTCTCGGGCAATCCCCTTCCCTATTTTTGTGGTGCAGCAACATTTTTCACAGCTTTTATTCATTTAAAGATTACAATGATGGATCCATCCACCCCATACACACAGTCTGCGCATAATCGACGGTGCTACAAATAGTACATTTTTTTGGAAGGGGGGATTCAGCCCCTTCAGCCCTAACCTCTCACGCCTATGTTCTATGCCTTCAAATTTGATCAGCTGGGAACACGCTTTGCTCAGCCCATAACCTGTATAAAGACTGAGTACTTCTTTCCCTGAAAACTTCCACGGATTCCCACCAGAAAATCTCCAGAACCCTCCCCACCCGTGGAAAAAGCAGGACCGTTCCACCCCTGGGAATTTCGCATTCTAATTTTCCTTTGGGGGGTTGTCTTAAGAGCAATTGTCGTGGTTCGTGACGATCCGGGTGGAAATTGTTCAAGGAAGTCTTGGAGAGAGGGGAATGAGAAATTTCCCTGGGATCTTCTTGGCGAGAAAAGTCTGAAGAGTTGTCCTGTAAGGCAGTCCTAAACAGACTACGTTAAATGTACACTGGAAAAAATAATTTGTACGTACCTCAGTTCAAACCGAAGAAACTGCAACGAAACTCCACACGTTTGGTCTTGTATTAATTAATTAAAATCCTGGTAAAATAACTTGAAGATAACGGCTGATGAAGACAATATCGCTGTAAGGAACCTTTCCAACCAAATGTGTCTGCTCATATGAGATATCAATAAAGCACTGAACTATTCAAATAGTTCATATGGCATGATAACTATGTTCCAATAGGCAGTAATTACTGTGTCAAACGATGCTGGGGAAAATTTGGAATCCCACCCGAAACCTGTAAAAGGGTTGGGCTCACTTGTAGTTAGAAACATTTTGCAAATAGCAACCACCTGACATGTTATTGTAATAGAGAAACATACTCTTCCTTTATTCAGCTTCACGAACAAAATTGCAGAGTGTCCCAAACAGTTGATTAAGATTCAAAGGGATATTTCTCAGGTAAGAAGTTCTCAGAAAATTTAACCTAGAGATTGTCAAAAACCGAAATTGCCAAGTATGCATATTCGGACAAAAATTTGTACTCGTAAGTCTAACATTTGATAGCACTGGGCGGTTACAGTTTCGCTATTACTGAAGGGCGCTTTGAATAGCTTTGACAAAATATAGCCACGAGGATAAAAGCAGTGATAGAACTGTAAAAAGCACTTTTTAATTTTGCTAAGGTTAGCTTCCACAGTTTTAATCTTTAGCAATTCAGTGCAACCCTGACTCGCCAAAAAGCCAACTTTGCCAGGAAAAATATACACATATCATTCGTCGCTTAGATGATAGAATCTCCTGTTTGTCATCGCCATTTTCATAAAACACCGTCCCCTTCACCACTTGTCCACCTGGTACATCACCGCTAAATTTATCTTATCTTACAATCTTTGAAAATGCATTATTCAAATATAGCGCCCACATTTCGTGGACGCTCTTCGGTCAGGGGATTTCCCTAAGATTTTTCGTAGTAAGCATATCTGATAGTGACTGCAAGTTATGAATGAATTGACACACACGTGTTTAATGTGTACAAAAGAAAATTTGACTGACAACACGTATCGTACAACCGAGTTGTTATGAATTAGTGAATGGTACAATTTACACTTCGAAGTTTCGCATGGTGTGCAAATATGACGTCATAGCGAAGCGCTGTTGAACAGATTTCGTAAATACACACACTGTATTACGCAGTGCTGGTGGTTATATGTATATCACAAATTAAACAGGGACTGCCTGTGGAAGGCTTCAATGACTTCTTTGAGAGCAAACATAGGCTACATGCAGACATGCAGATACAACAATGGCACAACCTGTGAGTGTAGCATAGTGTCTTAGAATGGACAAATATCCCTATTCCTGGTTGTAGTATAAATTGCCATACGGGTCTGTTTGGAGAATTTCACTCTCTCCTTGATAAGATATCTAATTACTGCTCTTCCATGAAATTGCCTCCTCTCCGTCAAGTTCGTCAGCAGCTTTTCAAAAGTGGTGGAACTATTTCAAGTGCGAATTACAATGCCCTAAAGTAGAGTGGGATCCGGGGACCACTAAAGCCCCGTCTACGCCATGATACATCTTGTCAAAAATATCATCATAAATTTGTATGTCGATGCTCATGGGGTAAACGTATGATTGTGTGGACGGGTCTTTTAGGCCCCTGGAAAAGTTGAATTCCAGATGCTTTGTGGTGTAATCTGAGGCATTTCCCCACGATTTAAATGGCTATTTTCACAATTTTAGATTTTGATTTCATCAAATCAGCTACTAAAAGCTATGGAATCAAATATTTTCATACTTTTTGTTAGGACGGTACTGGAAGTAAGTTGGGGACAAACAATCTCCTCTTTCAAAAGTGAGGGGGAAATCCCCTTCCATCCTCCACCTGTTGGTGTCCATGCTCCCCTCGCTGAGTGTGTGAATCTAAGGACGCACACATATTTCCGTTTAATTAAGTGCAAATTCTGAGGGTTGTTTATGTGAAGACAGCGATGAAAACTGACCTTTAAAATTCGCCGAGAAAGACTCGAAAGTCCAGCCGTGGCAACTGACAAGCTTACCCTGCGGAATAGCAGTGGTGTAGCCTTGGGTCCCTAGGCCCCCAAACTTCGGTCAGGCCCCCCAAAATTTTTCAGTGTTATGTGTTAAATGTCTAAATATCACTGACGGATTAGGCCTGTCATTTAAACCCCCCCCCCCCACCGCGCCCAGTACCCGACGTTAATGCGATGATGACTAACAAATTCCTTGATCACTAAAATTCTCATATCAACTTTGTTTACACCTTGTATTCTAATTCGAATTGGTTCTAAATGTGTAACAAATTCACAGAAAGCTTAACCATAGTGACAAACCCCAAACACTCAGGGTTTTGCCATTGGATGTGATTGAGTTTTTCCTCTGTACCTTTCTAGGCTTACGGCGCTTACAGAGGAGATGATCGATGTATTTCCCTGCTAATTAGAATGTTTTTCTTGAATCTATGGCTACATTTGAGATGATGTCGATTCATGGTCCATAATACCGAAAACCCCACCAGCTTCCAGAATCTACGGCCCAAAGGGAGGGCGTCATTGTTGGGGCTGATTCAGAATAGGGGCGACAATCGCATGGCCCAGTGTCCCGCGCTCACAGTCTTGGGGCCTGACAGGCAGAAAGTATAACATGTAATATTGCTTTTGGTTGTCCCTTTGCGAATTTGATGGAAATAAGTTACCGTCAAAGCCTGGTCCATTTGAGGGCGCCTTCGCGTGTCGGGCATGCTTTTCTTGTTTAAGTTTATATTCCTTTGTTAGGGGGTACCAGGCCTGCCTGTAGGGGAATATCTTTCGAAAGTGCCTAAGAGATGAATTTCGTTATAGTATGATTGAGTACGTTATGTATGTCAGTCGCCTCGTCGGTTCACGTAGGCGCTCTCGTGGAAGGTAGAATCACATCAACGGCGGAAAATTCGAGTGCGCTTCGCGCGCCTGTGACTTACCTTTCTTTTTCCCGTGTTGTAAGAGTCTACAAACAGAAATATCATAACACACAGGATTCTACGTGGGCTCCGTTATGAACTCGGCCGTGCACGACACTGCTGGACATTGCTAACGTTTCGATGATTGATGCACTGTTCCTCCCAATGGAAAAACATACGGAGTTTGTCCACCTATTAGGTGATGGAAATGCTTCAGAATTGTGGCTTTGATACCGTAAGCGGTGAGAACGTCAGAGGGCTTTTCCCCTGGCCCCCACAGATCGAGACTACGTTCCTGGACACAGACGCTAAGGGGGCGCTCCCCTTTCATGACGGAAAAAATAGAAGAAAAAAATTAAAAAATGAAAAAAAAGGAGAAAGAGGGCCAAAATGAAAAATGTAAATGTCAAATTTGTGGGAGTTGGTATAGGGGATAGGGTGAGGTGCACGAGTGAAACCATGCATAAAACTCGCTTTTCCGTCTTCGGCGCCAACCGATGGTGCCTCCCCCCCCCCCCCAAAAAAAATTACCGTGCACCCCTAGATTGAAAAGTCTGGCTACGCCACTGCGGAACAGATGTAGTTTGTGCCACTCATTTCTTACCTTAAAGGGAATAATATGACACATTGGGTAGTTCTTATAAATCTCATGTTATTTCCCTAACAAGGATCTTTCACGTCGTGTCCATATAAACATTGCATGAGGTGAGGTACTCTGCACTCTGCTGGTTACTGCTCGTGAATTAGTATACGAGGTTATAGTAATTCACATGGGGCAGAGTTAGCTGTTACCTCCGAATTTAAAGGGTCAAAAATGTTGATACTGGACCCTTTAGATTGCCCGAACGGTGTGTCTGTGGGGCTTAGTGGCAGTTTCAAAGAGTCCAGCCCAACTGCGTATACTGTGCACAATCACTTTGTACTGACAGACACTGCGGTGCGAGTATACACACTTTTTCAGTGGGTTAATTCAGTGCGCACACTGGCGGGAATTCCAACCGCTCTAATAATGGCATGTTTGTACTGGGGTGTGCGGAGGAGATTGAGAATAACAATGGTTTTGCACTAACTGATATTTTTTTTATTTTGGCATGGATTGTCGTAATACTGAGGAAGGGAGTGAGAGGCACTAGAAGCGGAGACCATTGCGCGTCCGAGATATTCTCGTTGGACCCGAATACGAAGTTAAGGAAACCAACACAGCTTGCGGCCGAAATCGCTCTCCTCGGAAGTAGGTCTTGAAAATAAGGAGTAGGGAATGCTACTCCTAGCTTCAATGGACGGGAGAGTGGGGGCAGGTGAGAGGAAGTAAACTTCTAGTTTATGAGCTTTCCTACATTTTACTTCAGCACCCAGAAGGAGATGTCCCCCCCCCCCTTTCTTAATCCGTGTTTCCCGATTGCTCTGCAACTTAAATCTTTCTCGATGCTCATAGACGATTTATATCGCGTACATTAGGAATGAAAAATTAAGTTACCCAATTTCATGAAAAAAATGCATTCCGTGGGGCTAGTTGAAGAAAATGACTATCTAATCGAAACAGCTTCATTCCTTTAGTTTGAAACCTTTTAAACTGGAATTATCCTATTTAAGGAAGACGTGGTTTAGTTTAGTGAAAAGTGTGAACTTAACTGACTTTGAGGTAAACAAATTGTTTGTTCCTTCAGTCTAAAGTAGCAGCCTATGAAGAGGGGAGGGGATGTTTGAGAAGATAATCCGAACTTAACGAGATAAGAGGAAGATGATGCGAGATAAGAGGAAGATGATGCGATTAGTCAGCTGGCGCGTATCAGTTGGCATGCATCAGTCAGTCAGTTGACATGCATTAGTCAGTCAGTTGGCAACTTGGCATGCATCAGTCAGTCAGTTGGCATGCATCAGTCATTCAGTTGACCTGCATCAGTCAGTAAGTTGGCATGCATCGTCTTGCAGCTTGATGGCATGCAAATACAAGTATACAACCACAAGTTGTGCCCTTATCTTATGAGACAATGGAATAAAAGAGAAAGGACGGAATGGTTTATGTAGCTTGTAGATGTCAGGTGTCACTGTGTTGTAATATATAACAGTGAAGAAACAGGGTAGTGGTCGACTGCAGGCTCCTATTAGGTCTGAAAATACATCACTTTTGATCATAGGCGGCTATAAGAAATTTTGTTTTTTTTTGGGGGGGGGGGCAAAATCAACTTCGTGATCACGAAGGTTTGGACGACCCCTCAGCAATATCAATGTTCCGTACAGGATATAGTGGTGTATGGTTAGCATTATGATTTACACTGACGCTTCATATAGTGTTCCAAAACTCTTCAGAAACCATCTCAGGCATTCAGTCATACGTTGTGCTGTATTAAGCAAATACAGCCAATACAACCGATCGCTTCTCTATAGGAACGGAGTGAATGGCAGGGGAAACAGGCAACGTCACTTGATCCACTTGATCCACTTGTATAAAACGTTTGCCCATTAATATTTTGTTATTTGTTTCATTGTGTCACAATACGCTTCAGCTTTGCCAAGAAGTCATAAAATGTTGATTTTCTTGATTTCTTTCTTAAAATAACGAGACTCTCGAACTTGAAGTCACTTGAAAACAACGAAATGATATTACTATTTGGGATCTGAGTACAGTTTCCAAAACAATTTTTGGCAAAGGGTAAGGGAAATTTCCCTTACTCAAAACGACAGTTTATCCCTTGTGCAACTAAACCACTAAGTCATTAGTCTCACTACAGCTTTGATTAACTGTTTGGTGTTCATTTTAATCAATTGCAACGGTTGTTTATAACAAAGATAGTAAACCTTTCGATTATAACGGGCCATCTAACAATCTTAAGACTGCTCGCCGGCCAGGGCGCTGTCAACGTGGCCTAGTGAACGAAAAGCTCCCCTCCTGGGAGCAATACATCACGTGTAGGCTACATCTCCGATACACCATTTTGCAGACAGACACCTATGCTGATCTGTCCACGTGACACCCAGTAAAACTGCTTCCAGTCGTGGATGAGAATCATGGCGGCAAAGACCCCCGAAAGCTCCGAGGTGTCTGCAAAACCATGGGGTTAAACGCCAGCATTACCGTTGCATTTTTTTTTTGTAAATGACATCATGAAGCGTGAAACTAATCAGACGCAGTTATCAGGAGGTGATCTTGTTTTAAATATCTTAGCTTGCACTTATTGCAGGCCCATTTGTGATGCTGAAGTATTTTTTATAGTAATTGAGCAACTGAAAAAGCGCACGAAGCGCACCGAAAAAAATATCGTTTGGAATGCACTATTTTAATCTTTAGTCTTCGCATTACATCATGATGACAAAGTTATTCACATGTTTACTATTAAACCCTCTCAAGGGAGGGAGGGAGGGTTGACCCATGTAATCCACCGGGACTGATACGGTGCAAACGAAATAAATTTCGCATAATTTCCATAGCTGGATGAGTTTGGTTCATATGTAACGACATGCATGCTTTACAATACATGATACATTGTGCAACATTTAAGGTGTAGTACTACACCATGCAGAAGCGGCATCACGAAGTGTATTTAGCCTATGTCTAATAATGATGGACAAAGTTATTATAAATTGACTTTCAAAGGCATGTCACTAAACGTTCACAAATTGCCCTCAGGGAAGGACCAAATGGTCTCGCAGTTCGGAGGTTCCCTACTCCTGGTTTAAACCATTCTCGCAACTCCGTTAAAAATTCTTGTAAAACACGGCGTTTGTTCAACAGAGTTCTCCTATGCATTGTTTCTTCAATAATAAATTGAATACTCATTGGGTATGCATTCGGAAACAGATCCCAAATAGTAACATCATGTCGTTGTTTTCAAGTGACTTCAAGTTCGAGAGTCTCGTTATTTTAAGAAAGAAATCAAGAAAATCAACATTTTATGGCTTCTTGGCAAAGCTGAAGCGTATTGTGACACAATGAAACAAATAACAAAATATTAATGGGTAAATGTTTTATACAAGTGGATCAAGTGACGTTGCCTGTTTCCCCTGCCATTCACTCCGTTTCTTTAGAGAAGCGATCGGTTGTATTGGTTGTATTTGTTAAATACAGCACAACGTATGACTGAATGCCTGAGATGGTTTCTGAACAGCTTTGGAACACTATATGAAGCATCACTGTAAATCATAATGCTAACCATACACCACTATATCCTGTACGGAACATTGATATTGCTGAGGGGTCGTCCAAACCTTCGTGATCACGAAGTTGATTTTGCCCCCCCCCCCAAACAAAATTTCTTATAGCCGCCTATGGTCCGGCACATCTGATTTTACTTATAAGCATTAGCAACTTTTGCGATCATCGGTGGTGACGGCTTTAGTGATTTTACCAAATAAACTTTTCTTGTCCACCCTTTACGGGAGGTTAACATTGACACATAACACACAAAACAAAACAAATGCCGTTGAGCAGCTTACAACTCCCGGCAATAGTTGAGACTTTGAGCAAAGGAGATTTTCTTAGAATTATATGTGCCAACTGATAATGGTCCCCCCCCCCGATGGGACAGTGTGGCATTTTATCATTTCCTTTATCGCAAACTAGAATATCCCCCATTGAAGGAGCTTCACATGGGCCTGAAAATAAATCGAAATCACGACGACTCGATCGAATCATATTAATTCATATGACCAGTGGTCGAATGACCCAGTAAACGTAGGCTGAAAATTTGAAATTATTGCGAAAATATACTTGACAATTACATATTAGTTCATACTCTAAAAATAATATGACATTTGTGAGATAGAGGGGATAATTTGCCCAAATTACTTTTTTATTTATGTCATATCGAATAACGTTATTTTTTTGAAAATTGAAGATCCTGCTTTGAAAACTTTTTTGGGCGGGGGGGGGGGCAAGTGCCCCCGTGCTCCTATGGCGAGCCGCTAGTGGTTTTGATTTGTTGGTTGATTTTGAGGCCGAGTAATTTCACCAAGACCGACTTTTACCAGGGGCTTCAATCCCAATTGAAAAAGACGGGAGAAATAAACGACAGACTGGTATAACGGAATGAACAACGGCCCCGAAGACCTCGCAGAAGAGCCAGCGCCCTCTCCGAGGGTGTTGGGTCCATCGGCTCCTTTGTGGAGTCCAGGGGCCAGGAGTAGAGTTCCAGGTGGAATCCAAGGGCTACAGGCCGGTATGAGACTTTTGGTAGATCCTGTTGCTTTGCATTATTTACAGAATGAGCATCAAATGAAGCAGAGGAAACTAAGTTAACATTACAATAGATCCTTTCTATTTTATCACACTCACGATCATATGTGTATAACTCTTATTCTGTATTCAACCAGAGACCGAGTACTTACGTTCACTAGGGTCAGTACAGCCCCCACCCAAGTGCGCCCCTGGAAGCCGAAAGGGAGGGCGTGTGATATTTTTCAGGACGAATGGGGCCACAACACTTTTTAACCCTACCACAAACGTTATTGTTGCCATTTTTCATGATTTCGGCAAAAAGAATCCGGAAGGGAAAGCGAGAAGCTCGTAGACTTTAGGGAAAATTGGTGGGTTGAGGATGCCCCGATACTTTATTCAGCTATCAACTATGTACAGTTTTTTGAAGTTAAATAATAGACACTTATCATTTAGGCCCTCGCAAATGCCATTCCAAGCATAGCACCTGTCCCTCCAATCTAGACATTTGGCTACCGGGCCGCGTGAATTTTTACCAAGACGAATGGGGTAATTTCATTCTTTACCCTAACCTTGATCCTCACCTTAGCATCATTTTTCATTTTTTCATGATTTCAATAAAAATTTCTAAAATCGCCCTCATTCGTCCTGGGAATAATTCCGCTACTGGGCCCAGCAGCAAAGGTAGTAGCCCTCATTGCCCTGTTGCTGATGGTACAAGTGCGTAGCTTGTTTGAAACCAATAATTGTAAATTTCCTATGATCGCAAAATCAACTCGTTTGTGTATCTTCTGTAAACGTATGGTGGCCAGGATTTGCTAGACAGGAGGGAGAGGCGAAAAATAAGTCCCGTGATGGGAAAAGCAATCCGAAGCCTCGACTGGGGGACGATGCCGAGAGGGCGACAGGCTGACAGGGGTTCGGGAAGAAAAAGAAATGAAGAGGACTAAGGGGTCGAACTTAAAGCTTGCATGCTATTGCATGTTATATCATATTTGAAAAAATATACAAACTTGTGCTGATTTTAGTATTTTCCAGACATTTCACTAGATAACAGCGGGAGAAGTAAAGCGCTCTTAAACTTTTAAAAGGTGCATGGAAGAATCTGCACTATTTGAGAGCAAGTCGATAACGTATGATATTGTCTTCACCGGTCAACCCGACGAAATGGTTTAACCTCCCTTGTCGCGTAATGTACTTACAAATATAAGAGAACAACTTTGCGATTAAGAATGGAATTCCCGACTTCACCTGTAGCATATATAATTTTTTGGTAAAGGTTGCTCGGTATAGTGAGGATGGAAGCGGCAGGTTGCTTGTATTACTGTACTTAACTGTATAAAACCAAACTGTGAAAGATATACAACTACACAGAAAGCAGTGCACGAAACGCTATGGAAATCATCATAAAACGTACTAAAGAACTGAAGAATCTGACCTCATTTAACGAAAATGCAGGTAAACGGAGAGACTGCACACCGTGCTCCACGCCCACCGAGGCTGAAAAATTGCCTGACGGGAACGGGGAAAGTGTGCTCGACGGGGCAATGGGCGCCCCCCCCCCCATTCCTGGAGCCAACCCTAGGTACGCCCGCAACGTCACTATAGTGCCAAATAACAATCCCTTAGAGTTCTATAAAGTACCGCTCATAGTCTTTTTTTATTTATGCAATGAAGGAAGTTGTTAATTTCATACATCGTCCACCTCAGGTCTCCAGAAATATTGTTCAATCCTCTTGCATCCACTTTAGGTATGTAGAGTTCGGGATCGATCACTACATTAGGAACCTGCCCATGAAAACCATTGAAAAAATGGCTGCGTCGCCGGCTCTCGTTGAGGTCTGCTATAACTGGGATTAAAAAGATACCACATACGTTACGTAATCCATGCAGTGCTTGTTTATTTTGATACATACATACATACACACAATTATTGTGCAATTGTATTCGTGGTTATCACTGTCAGCTGAAGTCTTTTATAATCGAAAGCGATTTTTCAATATAAGGCAAAGTGTTCAATGAGGAGTAAGTAGCGTCTGTTTAATTAAGTTTCAAGTCCAAATAAAGCACGCCCCCACAAAATACGTCATTGCGAAGCTATCTATGACCGGGGAATTTGTCTGCTGGGCGAAATTAATAACATCTTGTTGCTATGGCCAGTGTGCTATTGCTAGCTCTTTATGAGTTACCGAAGGTGAAAATTTTCAAACAATTATCTAAACTGAGCAAGGAAGCAGCAGCAATCTACAGTAATGAATGGTTATGTAGTTCTGTGATTATAGCACCAAGAATGATAGCTTACGTAGCTGGCCATACGGATTCTAGCTCAAACAATACAGCCCTAATGTGTGAACAAAGTAACCAGCCAGACATAAGGTACAATGGAGACCCTATGAAATAACTGCCCCAGCGACTTCTCATGGTGGATCCAGGGTATCGGAAAGGTAACCAGACAATGTTTTCTAACCATAAAACTGGGGAGAAAGAGAATGCAAGTCACATAAGTTTTGTACAGTTTCTGGCTTAGAATACACGAATGGAAGCCTGGTAAACCGGGGTCCTAATTAGCTCCCTTTGGCTTTTCCATAGCTCGGAATTTCGTTTACATGTAACTTAATCTGATAAAACCTTCGAATTTAACTTAGACCAGTGGTTCTTAACCTGGGGATTTCCCCCGGGAAAACTTTTGGCTGTTCTGGGGGGAATTTTTATTTCATCCTAGACAAGTACTTCGGCTTCGTTTGTTGTAATATTTGATGAAACTGAAATCTAATAAAATAAGTGGAGAATGTGGCTGATTGGCAACCATACCAGGCGTAAACTGAAGAAATCCATCGGCAATTGAAGCAGTTTTTGAGACTTGACAATATGTAGCTTTTATTTAAGAGTTTTCATGCGTTATTTATTCAGAGTATTGAAGTTATTATTCCTGCATTTATTGCCGGTGATACGCTACAATAATGTGTTTTAAACTGGCTCTCAGAACCAGGAAATTCATGTACATGGCTTTATCAGATTTTACCCCTGGATCCGGGATCCACCGGGCCGAGGTCGCACCGTCCTTACCCTGATATATGACGGCTATGCCACCACTACGACCATTTCCGTCAATCCCCAAAAGGTCCTTCCGCAATGTTCATAGTCAGCTTAGTGTTAGCCTCGAGGAGTATGGATTTTTGTAATTGAATTGTATATTTTGCACGTTTATCATTTTATACCATTCTTTTTAGATTTTATGCACCGGTACGGTTCCAAGGGCTGGCGTTCCTTTTTAAGTCGTTTTCTTTTAAGGCGATGTCTAAACTGTAGTACAACGTTTGTGTATCTACCTTGATCACCAGATGCCAGGAAATCGCATTTAACAGTGTTTATTTATTTTCTTTTTGTGGGGGAAATCCCCCAACACTGCAGACCTCCGTATCTTGGCCATTTGAATAGATATGTGATCATAAATATGGCTTGCTATTCCGAAATCCGAAATTAAAAATTTGTCACTCTGAATAGTATGCACGACTTAAGGGTAAGCGCTAGGTGGGGCAAGGGACATGCCCCCTGTCGGGAAGGCTGTCCCCGGTCGGAGAAAGATTTGAATTTCGTCGGGGAGCATCCATGGGTACATTAAGCATGTGATCCCTAACGGCTTCCGATCGCCAGACTGATTGCTTTATTTTGATCGGAAGGAAGGCAAATTTTGAACAAAACCTAAAATTACAAATTTATTAACCAAAACTCAAACTTTTCAATTTTCCTTGATAACTCCCCAAGTTTTCAAATTTGCTTTTCCATAAGCTCCAAATTTGAGGTACGCTTAGCGCGCAGAGAAATTTTGCTTCACCAACCTCCAGCAACCCGTCGACATTCTCCGGGCTTCCAGCTGTCCACCCCTGCCGTCGGGAGGTTTGACCCCCGTCGTCAGACAAATCCTGGGGCCACCCCTTCACGATTCTCCAAAAGAAAATGTTTCTCTGTGTGATTATTAAGATAGTAAGATGCCAGAAATGCATTTAGCAGGTTTGAATTTCGACAGTTAAAAGATAGAGAAGATAGGGGAAGAAAATATTCTGGGGGGGGGTACACATCAGACCTCGTGTCTTGCCAAGGTACGACCGCGTGTCTTGCCAAGGTACGTGATTGCTACTAGCAAAACTGTCCAGAAATTTCTGACTGGTCACATCTTCAATTCTATAAAAGCAAAAATTACATTTTGTATTAATCTAGATTGCTACGTAGATGCAAGGAACTGGCATCAAATAGTGCTAATATCAAATTTCTTCTATACCTTTCCAAAATTCCCACCCCATCCAATGGAGTCTCTCTGTCCCCCAATAACGGGTGTATGAAATTTTGTTGGGAGCGGGGAGGGAGGGGCTAACTATCTACCAAAGGTCGAGAATGGCTCAATAAATACATGACATATGTGAGGTGGGAGGAATGTTGTCTTCCATGAAACCATAATAACCCCTTATTGTTACAGTTGTATGTTATCTTTTATCAATGGAGACCATGATATGCATTAGGGGTGGGGCGGGGTAGTGGCCCCTGTGCCTCTATTACGAGCCACTTGTGTCACTTATATGAGCCCCTGCCTTTCGTAGAACTTGTATCCGGGCCTGAAATGGTACTGAATTATGCTGTGGACATTCAATTTTGATGGTCTTTTGTGATATATTATAAGAGGATAGAAATGCTTAAGATGACCTATTACAAAAGGGGAAACTGGCAAGAACCACTATAACTTAAATCGAAAGTTTCTAAGTAAATGGCAAGATATAAAACAGCTAGTTACAATTAGTGTGTTACAGCTCCCTGGTGTTATTAAACCCATTATACTGATATCCTGGTCATAAAATAACGATGATATCATGCCTCAGAAATATTATATACAAATGAGTGAAGAGCGTATATTCAAGTCAAAGTTTTTATGAGCAAGATTAAAGATCAAACCAAAACTTAAAAAATTACAAAACGAAAATTTCGAGGGAGTATCTATACCCTTCGGTCAAAGGTCACCAACAGGGCTGTATTCGAGTTCACCAAACCCAATTCCCAAGGGCGGCGATTTGTCCTAAATATTGGGGGGACATGGCCCCATTTTCAAATAATTTACTGTGTGAAAACTCAATGAGAGATTTCTCAAATATTGTGGGACCTGTCCCCCCGGGATCGCCACTCATGCCAATTCCGAACCAATTTCGATTCCAGTATCCCCATTTCCGGGATTATTTCGAGTCCGACCATTTGACAATAAAGCATAAACAAAAAAGATTATCTTTCAAGTGCATTCAGTTAATTATAAAAAGGTCACTATTACGAGTCACTTTCATGGTCTGGCCAGCCTTGTAATTTCATTGTGTGACAACTCATGTATTCAACTGGGTAACAATAACAATATAGTCTAAAGAAACGTGTGCGTTACTTTCATTTTTTGCGGACTCGATTGGAATCGGTTCCGTCTGGTCCGAGTCCAGTTGCAACCCATTCCGAGCCAACTCCGATTTCACAGCCCCCCCCCCCCCCATTTCTGGGCCAATTCTGAGTCCAGTAAAAATATCCCGAGTCTGGAATTAAGTCCACGCCCAGATATGCGCGTTACAGCCCTGGTTGCCAAGCGTTCGTTTTATACGATTGTTAGTCTTTTACCTCAATACGTGGCAATGAATTCACCTCCTTTATTACAGTCATAAAGCTTAGATTATCAACCCTTTCGCTTAAAATTATCAACCGTGTCTGCCTGCAACATGGGGTCACAACTTCACAACGTACGAACTCTGGACAAAATGTCTCTCACAGAGATTTAGCCTGGCTACTCGGTAAATCTCTGATAGCAAAACAATGGTATGCTGGACTTTGCAGGTCACTGCAGCGGTGGGTATATACATAATTTGCCCGACGGCGGGGGGGGGGGGACTTCACGGAGGTTGGGGAAGCAACCATAAGCCCAGACACCGTTGACGAGTTGCCGAAGAATTAAAAACCTCATATTTCTCTTTTTATTTATGAAAATATGAAAATTGGGGGTTTGATTTTATTTCAGAAAATTTGGAAATTTGGGATAATAGTCAACAGAAATTGAAAAGTAGGGAAATTTAGTGAAGAATTTGCCTTCCTTGAGAGCAAAAAGGAGTAAACCCTTCTGGGAGACCGGTCTCCGTCTTGGTTAGCACTCTTATTGAACCCAGTGATGTTGCCGGACGAAATTAGAAAATTTCCCAGACAGAAGCCATGCCCCCTAAACCCCGCTAGGGCATTCCCTGGTTGATTGAAAAACAAAACGCGTGCAAATGCGGATATCATTGTAAACTTTGTCTGATTAGTTATAATTTCACTTTAAACAACTTATAAATTTTTATGATACAGTTCATGGAGTCATATTCTAAACAAAACTTCATTTTTAGCCTGGTGTGGAGGTTTACATTTAAGAGGAATAATGTTCGTCATAGAATGAAAAAGATTACAAGATTATTTCATATAGTCATGTCTAAAAATATTTTAGTCTTATGTAATAGGTAGCATAGGCGTACAGTATGGGATCTTCCAAGCGTACTTTCAATAGGTGGGATCTGCAGCACTTTTGCCCAAAATTTTAATGCACAGTTGCCCAACTAGAGTGTATACTTTGCCCGATTATAGCGAAGTTTCTGACCGAATGATGAAGGGAGGGGTGCATTCCGATACCCCCCCCCCCTATCGCGCCGCGCACGCTTATGCCAAGAATGTACACTTAAATTGTTGTGGTAATGTTAATGAAATAATTATGACAAATAGAAACATGAAAAAGATATTTCATTTAAACATCGTTCTTGGAAGGGATTACAAGACATTCTGTTTCTTGAAGGTGGTAAGTCTTGGTAAGATGTAAATTTCAAGAATACTAGCAAATCTATCCTGCGATATCAAAATATTGTTGATGACTTCAACGGAACTGAGAGCAATTTGGTTTTACAAGAGAAACAGGATGTGTCTTCGTTGTGACACCATCCTAGTGAAACCTTGAAAAGAGTTTGCGCCATAGTTTTATTGCTCCGAAGGTGAGTTACGGATGGGGGTATAGAGAAGAAAGGGAAACCTTACCCCCACCCACTCACAGGCATGCTTTGACCAGTTTGACAGACCGGATGTTTTGTGAAAATAGCATAAGATCAAGGGGCATTTAATCACACACCCACTTGTTTTACAGACATAGTTTGACGGAAATGGAAATTGTTTGAGCACAGAGACGGCGAGTTTCCGTTGTACAAAATTACCATGAAGAGTGCATGTGGGCCCAATATAAACGCATTTATCTATCAGTATATTACAAAGTGCCCAACATATTTCATATAGCCTAAAAGGTAAGCCAAGAAGTTTCTATCTTCTTCACGTGATTTGAAAGCGATTTACCACTGAGTATGTAACTTTCACTTGGGAATTTGCCCCACAGGTTTGTCAGTTGACTCTTATAATCATACGGACCTTATGCGTTGACGTCACGCAACGTCATTTTGGAGATTAAATAATAAAGAGAACTGCACGCACAATGTACATTTTGCATGCGCGCGTAGTAAACTTATTATTCGCGTACCTGACGTATCTGTACACAAATCAGCTGCCTGCATTCGGTGTTGAGTAAGATAGAGTAATACACGCTTGCCTCCAATTGTGGGGGCGCACTTTCTGTTCTGAGATGTCATATGCAAACGGTTTATACCCACACAGGCAAAGATGCACCGGACTGCCGGAAATTCTCGTGTGCACGCGTCAGCACACATCCTCCCGCAGATACACATATACACCATTTACAAGTTTGTTTTTTTTTTCTTCAGAATGTCCTGTTTCGTTGGTGGGTCGAATGCAGAGGCGTTGTGCCCATGGTGGCCCGGGGCCTCAGGCTCGAATTTTTTGTAAAGGGTAACTTTTTACTGATTTTAAAATATGCAAGTCACAGAAGAGGACGATTTTTTTTTTTACTTTCCATGAATTCAGGGTTCACATATACCCCAAATATCTTTATAGCAGATTGTACATAAAACTCAAAGCATAATTTCTGATTTTGTACAATCTGCTTTAAAGATATTTGGGGTTTTCAATCGAAATGTATTTTAATGATTAGTTTCTGAGATGTTTTTGCATTTTTTAATTATTTTCTTCTTTTTTTTTGGGGGGGGGGAGAATTTTTACTGTATTGTTTTTACTTCTTCGGTGCTTTCCCGCCATATTGGCTGCCAAGTACTGTTGTGCCAAGGATTGTAAAGTTCAGTCTTAATTATGAAACATTAATTAACATCAATATGATTGGGTATTGTGGAAATTTGCAAAATTTTGCTACAATGGAAATATTTCATTGAAATTTTCTGCCATTTTGTTTTTCCACCATCTTGGTTAACCTGAATCTCACCATTACAGTCCCAAAAATTAATTTTGGAATTTTTTTTGTCATAAAATATGACAAAATGTGAAGAGTCGATGCCTCAAAAATATTTTTTAAGAATATTTTCTCTATTATTATTATTAAATACAAAATATTCATAATTTTTGCCACCATTTTGTTTGTGGCAGCCGTTTTGAATTAGTGAGGCCCAAAATATGAACTGTTACCACTTGATTTCGTGTTCAGGGTTTCCATAATGTTTCCAAAACATATTGGGTCGGAGAGTTGTGGGGTGCCCGTGAGGTGCCTCTGGCCCATGGCCTAAAAGTAAGAAGGTACGCACCGGCAGGTGAAATGCGCACGCATTGTTGTGTCCATGACAGGTTTCTGGAAGTGTTATGGAACGCAGGCCACTTTTTACACAGGTGTTTACTTTGTATTAATTGTTGTAGTCAGAACCCAATTAATAAAGTTTGATGTCGTATTTAATGTTTGGTTATAGGAATAATCCACGGGTCATTTAATCGCACGTCGCTGGTCGTCACTTGAGAACGTAGGATCTAGGTCAAGAATATAGGGACAACCCTGCATTAGCTCATGACCGAATGCAGCAGAGGTTAGGGGCAGTAGTGGAAATTCACCTCCCCCCCCTCCCCCAGAATTTTTTAAAGGACCTTTTATCACATCGATCTGTGTAAATTTTCGAGAATTTAAAATACATTTTGTTTGGATGCAACTTGTATACCGCAGAGAGTGCCATTTCCGACAGTAAGTATTTTTGGCAAAATATTCCTCGATACACAATACACAATCTTATGGTGGCGCTCTCCTTGGATGTTACCCCGCCCCTCACCTCCGCTCCTCCGATCCCGTCGAAAAACTCCTGCTTGTGTCATGAATTGGTTTGCTTTGCCTATAAAGCTTCTCTGACAATAGGAAAAAATAATTGGGGGATATTGTGTGTCCTGCAGAGCCAATTTAAATAAAAATGTGTAGTCCAACTTTAAAAGAAGAGCTTAAGCTTGAAGCGAGTTTTGATATACTAAAAGATTACTTAGCTCTTCCAGCTCACAGCTTATTCTAAGCAATCTGGTGAAATTTGCATAGAAATCCAATGTGTGGTTCTCGAGATATGAGCAGATGAAGTCATATTTTCAACCTTATAAGTGAACTTGTAATGTGATATAATAACCTCACATTACCGAGTTGTGTTGGATCGATTATCGGTATTCAACATCGGTATCGGCCGATATTCCTCATTTTCGTCCTGTATCAATATCGGTATCGGTAAAATTTACCCTAAATGCCAATATTTTACGTCATCAAAATGAAGCAACACCTAGCCTTCGTGTGGTACTCGGTGGTTAATGGTAGTATGGAGAATGCAAATTTCCAAGATATCGGTATCGGATATTGACAATTGAAATATCGGTATCGGTAATATCATTATAACCATTAATGAGCACTCGTTTTGTTTTTCTTTAAGCTTTACTATCAAGTTTCTCTTCAAATCTCCTGCTATCAGAATGCGAATGAATAAAAGGTAGGGGAATTTTACCAATTCATGGGAGCTCACATCCCAGTCAATTTCAAGGTGAAAACAACAGATTAAAAGAAAAAAAAAGACAACGCATTTCCTATCATTGTGAGGAGATGATAACGCAATCCGTGCTTGCTGCAACAATTGTAATAACCTCATTTGCAACATCTTGAGAAACACAAGTCGGAACTGATGAAAATTTCATCAGAATGCTAACACTTAGTTTGTCTTTAACATGTTAAAAGTAATGTGTTTTCTTTAAACCTCGGTTTAAAGAAGCCTTACGTGGATCTGTTGTTGTACCCCGCGTTATTTTGGCATTGTTTTTGAGAAATAATTTTAATATTTTATAGGGAGGGTAATTTAACAGTGCTGTTCCAAAAAAAAAAAAACGGAGGATGAGGTTGAAATCGAGAGGCAGGGAGATTGACTATCAACCGGGAAAGTTGACAGGTCTGCATGTGTGAAAAACAAGAATTGCTCAAAGATAGAAATGAATACCTTGTTCCATGTATCTCACTTCCTAAAATAATATTTGTTGCTGAATCACATAGCAATTATAAAATATTTCTACGAAACTCTCTTTAAACATATAGGTGTTGTTTTTGCCAATATCACGAACCGTGTATTCCCTGACCTATGTGGAAATCTTGCTGAACTTAAGCAAATTACCCTAATCAAATTCTCATTTCTGTTTGCCTGTCAGCATTCAGTCTTTGTAGTGTCGGTCTGTATTTCACAGTATTCAAAAACCTTTGTCTGCATGGGGAGATTACCGTATATTGTTGTAGTTCACGGCTTTTTTAGCCGATTGGTGTCTCATATTTACATTCAAGTCAAGGGTACCGGCATATCTAGCTAGCATGTTTACGAATTGTTCCTAGAGTGCGAAAAAAAATTAGTCAGCAAAGATTTCTAAAATTATGATCCATCCAAAATGATATTGAACTTACTGAAAATGGATTCCATCTATGCTAGGTATAGTACAGCAAAATCATCAAATAATCCTATACGCAAATCACACTGCTATACACATACCCCATTCTAGTTTGCAGTAGCCTATGCCCTTGTTGCATTTTCACTGATTTACGTATGCCTCTTGCGGCATTAGGACAGAACGAAGGGAAGGAGGAGGGGGGGGGGGTTCGAAAGTCCTACAAATACAAAACACAACTAGACAAAACAACAGTGCCCCAAAGACTTCATATGAGGAATCACGTAGCCCTTAATTTTACCATAATCTTTTTGGTGTCTGCAGTAACTAAATTTGACATTTTACTGTTTTCCTTTCTTTCTTGTCTTCGATTTCATTCATAGGCGTAGGAAGCTGTCCGAGACTGGGGGTTGGGGGTGACCCTTGTTTCGGATCGCCGTCCTGGGGAGGGGTCTAAAGGGAGAGGGTGTCCCCCTCCTCTCTAGAAAATTATTGGATATTTGTGGGTCCTAAGATGTAATTTGGTGCATCATTTGGGGAAAATTTTAAGGTAAATTACTGCAAATTTTTTACATCTCTAATAGAAGAGACAAATAAGGGGTTTTTGTCCTTGGAAAGTAGGGGGACTGAAGCATAGTTGCGATCCCATGAATTTCGCTGGGAGCTGGCGCCCCAGCCCCCTCCGCTTCCTACGCCCTTGATTTCATTCTTAGTCCCTAACGTAGTAGGGCTGCCGAAAGGTTTTTGTATTGAAACATCCAAATAGAAAATCGCAAAAAGTCTGGAGGTGCATGCTTGAGCACCTAATCTTTGAATCCTCCACCCCCTCGGCAATGGGTTTTGTACCGACGTCACTGCTTCGTTCGCCTTACCGTTCTTTTTGAACTTTCGACGACCAAATCGTTCATTGTTCCATACTTGTATTTAGCGCCCTCTCTGATGCGTAGGAATTATTCAAGCCGTCAGGTAGCACACCACCAATTATTCCTCCATTGACTTACACACTAATTTGGGTCCATTTCGTGGCCCCTGGACCCTT